>CM041807.1:34410897-34545897 GCA_023376895.1 Aspiorhynchus laticeps
CAGGTTCTGCCTGACTACATCCAGTTAAAATCCAATCTGAGGGACTGGAGGCAAAGAGGGCAGAAACAACTTACCTTAATTAATATGCAACAATAAAAGAAAGATAACAACATCTAAAACCACAGTCTTTCTCTCCTCCTCTCCTCCTGGCCCTTGCGATCTTTCATTCATGTTTCTATTCACACTGCATTCACACTCAGACACACAATATACACCATTTCAAACGTTAAGGGTTGGTACGATTTTTAAAGTCTTGTATCCTCACCGAAACTTCATTTATTTGATTTTATTGTGAAATATTTTTATAATTTAAAATAACTGTTTTCTATTTTAATATATGTTAAAATGCAATTTATTCATGCGATGCAAAGCTGAATTTTCAGCATCATTACTCCAGTCTTCGGTGTCACATGATCCTTCAAAAATCATTTTGATATGCTAACTTTATGCTCAATAAACATTTCTTATTATTATCAAATGTTGAAAACAGCAATCTTTTCCTAAATAAAAATGTCTTTAATGTCACTTTTGATAAATTTAATGCATCCTTGCTTAAAAACATTATTAATTTCAGGGACTTGATTGCATCCATCAGGAATAAAGCATTTTTTTCTTTTTAATAATATGTACTGATAAATCATGCACAATAAGACCAATAACATTTATTGAAACACTAAGGTCAATTTTGATCTTTAATTTGAGATCTGTTCCAGCAACCTGAAAAGCCCCAAAAAATCAAAGCAAATTAGCACAGAAAGTGAGAATGAAGAAGAGGAAAACGAATTCCCAACATTTGCTCAAGTGCATCCCATCTAATGGAGGCAGATGCTTCTAGTCCAAACGCCCTCTGGGTCAGACGCCTGCTCCAGTAGCACATCTGGACCTGCCAGTGTGACCCGATTGCTATTCTGTCAGAGCACGCGGCCACGCGACCACAAATCCATCACATCAGAGCTGCACAAAGCCGCGAGGGGTTTAAGTCAAGGTGTGTGTGCGTGTGTGTTGCTTTACAAACTCCAATGGGTGACAATCTTGAATCCAACACATGTGCGCTAGTACACTAAACAGGTCTGGGCCTATAGAGATGCTAGCTGGTGTCTAAGAATTAACGGGCAGCTGGGAGGAACCAGACCTGCCTGTGCCATCTGTAAATGTCAGCGGCAGCGTTTGCTCATTTTACACATCATTAAAGGCAATATTCCTAACCTGTATTAGAGCAATCAGCACCCGCCCATTACTGACACGGGCCTGG
Source organism: Aspiorhynchus laticeps (assembly GCA_023376895.1). Lineage (NCBI taxonomy): Eukaryota > Metazoa > Chordata > Actinopteri > Cypriniformes > Cyprinidae > Aspiorhynchus > Aspiorhynchus laticeps. Next base: position 34,412,150 of record CM041807.1, read on the forward strand.
GGGGATACGGGCCAAACACTGAGGAGGCGAGAACGCACTCACCGTCTCCATCAGACGCGCACACACAGTGTAAACAATAACACCCCTTACACACACACACACACACATGGCACTTCAGACAATGAACTGAAGGTAAATGCAGACATAAACACACCCCAACAATGATCTGATGCATGTGAATGTACAAATATATACAGTACATGCAGTCGCATTTATCTTCTTTACAAGGTCTAACAGAGACACAGGGCTTCAAGGAACCAACACATTCGGTCCAAAAACACATGAAGCTTCATTTGCTGCAGGCTGTCTGGAAGCTGGGCAAGTGTATTTATCAGCCTGGAGCATCAAAACAAGTAATGCCACCTGGACATCATTATATCAGTACAAAAACTATTTTAAAAAAGAAAAAGATAGGATTAAATACTTTGTATTTAGAGCAAAAGTGAATCAGGAAACTGATTGGAAGATCATTTCATATTGCTTATTTTATATACTGATTATTTATATGTTCAAATGTCTGCTTATTGATATGCCGAACCAATATTAAATTGTTTTATTTTCTGCCACAATAATAACTAAATGATCATTAGACTACAAGAATAAAAACATAATAAAAATAATAAATTAGATTAAATATTTAATATTTAAATACATACAAAATGTAATAATAATTTTAAATATATATAAAACAAATAAATAATATAATAATAAATTAGATTTTATAATTAATATTTTAAAAAGTAGTTAAAATTCTACAAGTTTAAATATGCAAATACCAAAAATAACAATAATGATTAATTAGATGAAATATTTAAAATGTAACAATTTTCAATATATATAAAAACAAATAAAATAAAAATAATATTTCTTACTATTAATAACAACAATAATAATAATGAGATAAAATATTTAGTTTTTAAATATTAGCTTTAAACATTACTAATTTAATAATTAAATTCAAATGTAATAGTGGTTATAGCTGGTACTACTACTGTAGTAGTAGTTATATATTTAAAAATGTAATAATCACCACAACTCCTACTAGTAATAATACCTATTATTTTTATATTGAAATTTTATTATTATATTATAATATGTTTATATATGTTAAGCTAATGCTTGTCATTTAAAAACTTGACTAATTATCCAAAAAGTACAACTATAGTAAAAACTATACATTCAGTTCAGTCTAATTTAATGTCATATTTGATTTTCTTTGCTTTAAAAGAAGAAAAGCAAGTGTGCAATGAGAATGCAGACTTATTTGTTAACTACATATAAAAAAATAAATAGATTTGTAGAACCTGCATGTTTCCTAAAGAAGACTACAGAAAGCCCAGATTAATCAAGCTCTAGAATGGCAGAGCAGATCTCTTTCCTGTACAGGAGCGAAGATAAAGGTATGGCATTAAAACTCCTGTCAGTCGACTCTCCGGGAAACCTGGATCGTGTTTTAAACACCTGAGATGTTCATTACACCGCCGTACATCCAGCGGGAATGAAGGAGATGCTCCACTGAAGCTGTTCAAATGGAGACGCTCTGCATGTAGTGGAATTAAATTCCTGTTTGCTGTTGGATTCAACTCAAACTCAGGGTGGAAACAGTTTAAATGGTCAAGGCCTGCTTGAATCAAACGGACTGACTCAAAAGAATCAGCACTGAAATGAACTGATTCACTAAAATGAATCAGAATTAATTTAGTTGTCCAAGCATGTCTTAATTGTGGACGTTCCCGTAAAACCATCAGCTGCCCGAGACTATTTGTGAATCAGCGCTGTAAAAATCTCCCGGACACTTCCCAGAGATGTTCTCTAATAAAGCAAAGCACGAAAAAGTTGCCTCACCTTCTTCGAGAGCGACAGCACATTTGATTTATGATGCTTCACAACAGCTAAAATTCGATTTCTGCCAGCATTCGCCGCTTTTGATTGCCCCGTAAATGAGATAAACTGATAGCAATTTATTCAAGGATCCAAGCACCCCCCTCCACCCACTCCTCTGCCTTCAGCAGATACAACTTGCTCCATGTGAGTGATTCTCATACTTAAGCAATATGTCTGTATTCTGCATGCACTCACTAGAACAGACAAGCGCGCACTAATAGAACCTTTCAGGCTGTACAGAGCCAAAAACGACGACGTTCATGATGGAAATTGCGTCCGCACACACATTCAGCCGCTGTTATTCTGCCAGATGACCAAGCCAAGCTTAAGAAAATCAGAGCTTAGACCTCGTACTCTTGAGGAACTGTCTGCGTAATGAGACAGAACGAGCGCTAAGAACGTCTTTAACTCGTGCTGCGATGGGAAATGACCACGTTTGCGATCCCTTGAGCTTGTAATGTCATCCATACACATTTAAAACTAATAAAACAGTCACAATAGTGGCGCTGGATCATTTGAGCCGATTTGAGCTCATGTAAAAACACAATTAAACTTGATTTAAATGGCTGAAACGGATGAAAATTAAACAAAAATCCTTCTTCAAACCCTAAATGTTGACAGAATCTGTCTTTATACCACCTACAGACATTTATTTACCATTTATGTGCTTGATTGTGGGCTTTTTGTTTGAAAGATACACATAGGCTATATGTGGATTTATTAAATAGTTATCCAAAAAAAAACATTTTATTAGGAAGCGTCTGTGTCATCATCATTGATGGACGGTGTCCATCTAGTTGATGGATTTTGCCTATTGGCACCAAAACAGCCTGAGGGAAGCGCTTTTGTTTCCTCAATAACAACCAATTAGGAGACTGTATTTGTCATTGGGACGGGCAATAAAACCCAAGTGGCACCGTCTTCATGACACATCATCTCTGTTGTACGTGGCACAAAACAATGGATCAACAATGAAGATTTCTAATTCAGAAAAATATTTAATTATTTTATTAGACACAGGTCAATTGGACTTTTTTATATGAGAGCATTTGTATCTAAAACAAGCCTACAAATGCTAAAACTGTTACTGATATCCAATAAACTACTGGTGTTTGTGTTATTGTTACCAATGGGACAGTGAGATATAGATGATATAATAAATGGTATTTTTTTGTACAAATAACACAAACTTGTACAGTTTTGCATCCCTTTACCTTCATTCCCTGCAGAAAGGCCATCCGGTTTGGTGATGCCTGTGCTTTTTTTCCGTCTGTGTTTCTTGCGGTTGGCATGAGGTGATGGTGGAGGCTCAAGTTTGGGACTGGTGGCGCTGCTCATGCCAGGGGCGGAGCTGAGAGGATCTGACATCCCATTGGCTGGAGGAAAGAAAACAGACATGAAGTTCAACCAAAGATGACAAACCCTGAAATCCTTACAGTCAAACTCCACAAACATTTTTGCTACTTTTTTTTCTTACTGGCCAAATTGTATCAACTTTATATACATTTAATACATATGCTTTTTTATTATATAATAAAATTGTCACTTACAGGTTACAATTACAAAAAAAAAATACAGGTAACTTACAAGATTAAAGCTCACTGAAAGTATGTATTTTTTATATATTAAAAGTTTGTTTTGTGATTTCACCAAAACAAATAGAGAGTCTCCATAACAGTAAGCAATAGATTAGCCTTAGTCGCCTGACCTGAATACGGTCACCTGACCTGAATACTGCGTGCTGATTCGCTAAAATGGACTTATAGGGTTCTGTTCACAAACAAAAAGGGCGCTTGTCGGTTTCTGCTGTAAAACGTGAACTCGCGATGCCTTGACAGCAGACAATACCGACTTTTGTGACAAAATGTGTTTAGGGTTCAGAACATGCTATATGTGGAGAATAACACACGGCAGTCAGTTAATTTTTTTTTTTAAAAGTGGTGTTTATCATTTTTTGCAAATGAACTCTTCATACACACACACACAACAATAAAATAAAAACCAAAAACTTTTTGCTTCCTAGCACAACTGATGAACTTATGTTATTAAACATCTTCTAAACAGGTTACAGTTCGACGACAGACGATTTTTCCCTAATTTTGGACCCTGGTTACCCACTTCCACCGCATTTTACAGTACAAGTGAAGAACCACAACCACAGAGAAAAACAAGAGCTGGACCACACCTCCGTTTCACCTCTATTAGCTTGACGAGAAGGGGATGTGCACGTGAGTAACAAATGATGATTTGCTGTTGCCCGAGGACCGGCGGTGTAATGGGAGACGCCACACGAGCATCCGAGAGGTTGGGTTGGGTGTAAGATTCACAAGCAATATTAACCTGCCGCTCCACGCTAGTGTGTTTCTGTGACGCGGTAAGAAAAGGGGGTGTCAGTAGGGAAGCCACAGCCATCTTTCTGAGCCTCATGACACTTCCACATCATTTTTGGGCGCCCTCAGGACACTATTACCCACAACCCCCTGACCAGCCCAGGGGCAGAGGGGCCCGGCAAAGTGGACCCCATATTGTTAGCGGCCCTCAGAAACACACGGACACACAGTGTGTCAGATGCGGGCAGCCTCCTCCATTGTCTTGGCATCAAAAGCTCATTGTAGTGTTGCAAACTCCATTCATCTCCACAGGCCTGGGGTGTATAAGAGTGTGTGCGTGCAAATGTGTGTGTGTGTGTGTGTGTGTGTGTGTGTGCCACAATGCTCGGGTCTGGGAGTGTCTGAAACCCGCAGAGCTAAATAACGCATATTCTAATGGCACCAACAACCATTAGCCTGTGTAGAACATTAGGCGTAATTTGGGGGTTTACCTTGAGGGATCGCTGGGCTAGCATGCTCTTTAAAGAGAGAGAGATGGAGGCGGTGCAGGGGGTACAGGACAATAAACTACAGCCACCCGATCCGCCGTAGGCACCGACGACTTTAGCGTCTAGCTAATGCTACCTTTAACACTTCAGTTTCCCTGCGACAGTTCCGTACATTGACCTTTTCATATGGTAAACCGACGCAATTTATTGTTTTATTGATAAGACGCGGTTAATAATTATGATTGAGGCGTTTAATAAGAACAGCTTTATAATGAATAAATGATGAAGCGGAGGATTACTCAAACGCACTGTGGGATTTGAGCTTAATTACACATGGCAAGAGACAAATTAGAGGGTTTAACAATTAGCCTCGTTACACAATTACGATATTTCTCAATCAATATTGTTGCTTTATCTTTATCAAAAACATGCAAGAAAGATTCGTCCTAATGATAATGTTACTGTGGTATCTGGACAATATACATGTACATTTATAAATGTTTTTGTAAATTAATTTCTTTAATCAAATGTCAAGATAATGGGTTTAAATTTATACATTAATATTTTAATTCATAAGGGAAAGTGTAGTTATCAAGGCACTTTTCACTTTAAATAGATAGTTGTAAATGATTAGTGAATTTTGAGTACATATAGATACATATTTGTGCAAAATATACAAAACACATAAATTAAAAAAATATATTAAAATGTATTTTCATTATTAAAGATACTACCCATGATAACTGTATATTATTTTATTATTTTTATAATTTAATAATTAAATTGTATTATTACATTTGCTTAAAAATATATTTAAATAAATTTAGAAATAATATAAAATGATTGTCTTTGACACTAATTTAAAAAAAACATTAAATGCCTTTTTATTAATCAAAGATACTACCAACAATATTTTTGTATTTTAAGATTTAAATATTATTTATTAATAGTCTCTAAATAAATGAAAATGTACTATCATTGGACATTATTAAATTAGTAAAAATGCACTTCAGTATAATCTGTAAATTTAGACTGTCTGTTTCTGTCAGTTATTCTAAATAAAAAAAAATAAAAAGAATAAAAAATAAAAATAAAAAACCTCAGTGGTGCTCATAAGTGGTAGCACAAAACCCCCACTTAAGGCCTCTTTCTTTCCCCAAGATCACCGTGTTTACCATGAGTGCCGTTTAGGCTCTACAAAGCAGATATAGTGATATGAGCTCGCTGGAAACACGGCAGGTTGGCAGTTGATGCTTCATCACTGACTCTGTGTTCACCATTGATATTCATGACTTTAAGAGTCTGCTCTCCCTCCTGCGTATGAATGGCGGAGCGGCGCTCCCAGCTGCCACACACGTTGTGGCAGGGACGCGAACGTCTGTTTCAATTTCTACACTCCTCTTCCCAACAGCCCCCCTGGGACCAATCATTAGCTACAGCAGACAGCTGGGGGTAGAGGGCTTCTGAGAATACTGTTCACACACTACACACATGCAAAAGCTCTCGCACATGCAAGCACACAAACACACACACACACACTCTCAGTGAAGAGCGCCCATCTCCGGCTGTGACAGCAGTGGCATTGTGTGTGTAGGTTAAGGTTAACAGTGAAGGGCTGCCCTTGTCAGATCAACCATCTGAACCTCTGTTTACAGAGTCATCATTAAACTAAAAAATACCACGGTACAGTGGTAGATGGTTACAAATGACGTGGTGCTTTGAGTCAAGCCCCGTTCACACCAAGAACGATAACTATAAAGATAACGATATTAGCGTCCACACCAGCGGACGATATCGTCTGTTTATTCTAAGCACACGTGCGTCTGCCTCTTAAATTTCTCGAGCTTGTTATAGCAGGATTGATTCTAATTGGGTGTCAATGATTTTATTGTTCATCAGCTGGAAAAAATCGTTCTGAAAGTGATTCCAATGATATCGTTTCTCTGTGCCTTTATCGTTATAGTTGTGGTGTGGACTCGGCTATTCTTTAATATTGAGAACGATTTTTAGAACTATATCTTTATCATTATCTTTACAGTTATCACCCTTGGTGTGAACAGGCCTTTATCCTATGGAACTGAATTAAACTGATATTTATGGTACTTTGATCATTTTAATTTTAATTTTTTCACTTTTAGCTACTTGTCTGTATATTTTCAAAATGTAACCATTGTGATCTTTTGATTTGACTGCCCTTTAGTATCTCATGTATCAGGGATATTTATCTTTGACAATTTGTACATTTTGTTTCCACCTTTTCTATATATTTTATTGTACAATAATATTGTTCCCTTTTTGGACCTCATGTTTATTAAAGTGTTTTCTTTATCAGAATACTTAAGAATATTTATTTAATAGACATGGTACCATAATAATGCTTGTTGACACTTAGGACCAGTAAAATAATTATTTATACTATATCATTCTGACTAATGCTATAGTTTTTTGTCTAACAGACTAGTTTTGAATAGCTGACAATCTTGTTTTTTGCCAAAATATGTGGAAAGTTCCCTAAACGTACATATATTTGGTGTGAAAATATTACACAATGTTCTTTAAAATACAGTCTATGAAATAGACAATATATGCACACCACAAAAAAAAAATATATTAGGGCTGTCAGTTTAATGCGTTAACTTAATTTGTTATGAAAAAATAACGCAATTAAAATATTTTAACGCAATTAATGCACTGGCCAATGCCCCCAGACCTATACATCATCTTACATTTCATACAGTTGATTGTTGACAAATATGATGCAGGACAACAACTCCATAAATGCAGTTATGCCCTAAAATTCAAGATTTTGGGGTAAAAAATGCCCCTGTATCAGTTTTATATCATATGATAAGCGATATCACACCAGCAGCGAGAGCAATATCAGACGAGTGCTGTTTCTGTCCTGAATATCACGAGTTTAAATGTGATTTTATACAACAGTTCAGTAAATAAGAAGTTAATATTGTGTTATATTTTCAACACAATATGATGTTTTTGCTCAATTTTGCAGATAACATATTACCTTTAATGCCATAGCAGAATTGTTGTGCGTCTCCGAGCAACTGTGTTTAGTTTCTGAATGAATCCGCGTTTTGAACGAATCGGGTGAACCAATGATTCAAAGACCCATTAATAAAGAGAGCCGTTTACTTCATTCCTGAATGAATCAGCTATTCGAATGAATGACTCATAAAGACATTTACCTCCACCTGCTGGCAGATTTAGTTTCTTATTTAGAGTATCCGTTGTTCTGCCGTTGTAGCCTAACTGTTTGTGTAATAAATTTTATGCTGAATCAAATCAAATATTTCTAAAGCTACAATTTGTAATGTCTACTTGATACTTTCTCATTGAACATGAAAATAGCTTTAAATAATCTTTTGTGGGTATTTTCACAGTCAAATTTATTTTGCAATTAATTGCAATTAATTAGATTAATCGAAACATGTAATTAATTAGATTAAAATTTTTAATCGACTGACAGCCCTAATATATATATATATATATATATATATATATATATATATATATATATATATATATATATATATATATATATATAATATAAATACACACACACACACACACACAGTATATATTACATATATATACATAACATGCCACACATACACATATACATAAAACATACACACACATAATACGAAGAGTGTCAGATCCACGTTATGTTTAGCAGCGGCAACTTTGAACCATAGACCATAGAAAAAAAAAAAAAAAGAGGAAATCAATAACTTTGTAGCTTTAAGGATTCATCTATATTTATTTTATACTTTTAATTTAAAAGTTGTTATTATTTAATGTCTAATAAATGTTCAAATTGATAGCTCTCATTTATATTGTAATGTTGAATGGCTATAATCAATGGTTAAAAAATCTATTTCACAGACATATCAGTAGTATTGGTATCAGTGATACTTGCCTTCAGTCATAAAAAAGATGGCACTAAATAAATATAAAAAAATACACTCTTTATGTTGTTTCTACATTAATTTGAAGATGGCACGTGAAATTTTTGCAATATAAAAGTATATTTAAAAACTTTAATGTTAGGTGAGATTAATAGCGATTAATTTCAGAAAAAAGTGTGATTAATTAGTTTTTACTAAAACTTTTTATGAAATGTTAATACGACAGAAACTGTATTTAACGTGATCACAGTTTAATAAAAACATTGTACGTTAGGCCTTTTAATAGTAATGATTTCATTTCCAGTTATTCAAACAACGAATAAATTATATAGAGAAAGCGAGCAAAGAACACAATGCTTTTTGAATCAGTTTCAAAGCACTCCAATCGAAATTATTCACTGTTTCGAAGCCCTCCAATCAGATCGCGTATCGCGAATCATTTGATTCAGATCGGGACTTCAAAGCATGGATCACAAATCATTTGATTTAGATCGGGACCTCGGAGTGGGTTCGCGGGATATTTATATCCCGCCGGGGATAAAAATAATTCAGCAGAGGCAGGGATGCATAGACCAGAGGGGGGGAAATCCCCCCCATCCCCCCCGGCAAATCGCACCCTGTATATATATATATATATATATATTATATATATATATATATATGCCAGCATGCTAAGAAAAAATACACTTCAAGATACAGTCTATGAAATCTATGAGATTTTTTAACTGGTTTATACTTAAAACAAGCAAATAAGCAAAAGTGAACTTGTATTAAGACACAGTCTTTGAAAACAAGTCTTAATCTTCTGCAGTGTTGCTACATGCAAATGTATTTTACCTGGAAAACAAGGCAAAAAAGTCTCTCTAAAAACTTAAGAAGGTCTGAGGTGAGGTAAGTTGAAGTGTGCAAGGGACCTGAATGCATTTACAGCCTAATCTGAGTTTAGCTGGAGCCGCTCTTCAGGCAGCAGCAGGAAATAAGGTGGTCAGCTAACCTGCGATTAGCGCGCGTTAGCGCCCCCGCGGAAAATGACACTTTATGCCGCGGATCTGGAGACGAGGGCTGTGAGTGAGCCAGGGAAGATTGGAGGGTGTGAACAAAGAACATTAACTCATTTCTTAATAGCTCTCAATTTTTTCTTCCAGCATACGTGAGGAGAAACTTCGATTTCTCGCAGTCGCTAATTCGAGAGCTAGCGGTGCGGACTGTAATTTTGCTAGGAAGACGATGACGCCCCCCCTCCCTCCACTCCTACCCCTTGACACGGCAGCCGTGTGAGCAGCCCCCGTCCGTAATCAATGCCAATGGCTGCAATTAATGCTGAGAAAAGTGTGCAGAACACAATCACTACTTCCTTCTTATTATTGTCAATTAGAGAGCGCTAATCAAGGCATGGGCAGCACACGCCGCTGCTCTCTCCAAACGAAATGTCAAACTTCATTACAGCCGAGAGTGGGAATCAAACTCCCTGCGCTCGCTGCCTCCTCCAGCTCCACAGGGGAGACGTCTTCTCCGCCCCTAACTACGGCAGACTTCAGATTAGCACCACACTGCTAGACTAGCTCAGCTGCTGCATGCTAATCTACAGGCTAACCCAATGTAGCCTAAAAGCAGTTCATCACACTTAATTGTGATAATTCCAATAATATAACGAGTCAATGCATAAAATGATCAGCAGAGAAAAAAATCCAGAAAACTGCAATTAATGTGTAAATAAGCATTCTATCTATAAAATGATCAACAGAACAAGAAAATCACCTAGTAACTCCTTAGCAACTCCTTAGCACCATACTAACAACAAATCAGAATGAATGAGAATATGAAGATTCTATGCATACAATGACCAACACATAAGAAATCTACCTAGCAACCACCCGGAACACCCTAGCAACCATCAAGAAGACCCTAGCAACTACATAGCAATATATTAACTACTAATAAGAACAAATCCATAAAATGCAATGTAATGTGTAAATAAGCAATCTACAATGAAAATGGTCAACTGAAGCAAGAAAAATCACCTAGTAACCACCAGAACACCTTAGCAACATGCTAGCAACCAAATAGAACAAAAGTGTATACAACTACCTAGCAACCACCTAAAACACCTTAGCAACACCAAACCAACCATCCAGAACACCCTAGCAACTCATAGCAAATCTAGCAACCAACCAGAACAAATGTGTAGACAACTACCTAGCAACTACCTAAAACACCTTAGCAACACCCAACCAACCATCCAGCAACATGCTAGCAACCAACATAGAACAAATGTGTAGACAACTACCTAGCAACCACCTAGAACACCTTAGCAACACCCAACCAACCATCCAGAACACCCTAGCAACTGCATAGCAACATGCTAGCAACCAACCAGAACAAATGCGTAGACAACTACCTAGCAACTACCTAAAACACCTTAGCAACACCCAACCAACCATCCAGAACACCCTACCAACTGCAGAGCAACATGCTAGCAACCAACCAGAACAAATGCGTAGACAACTACCTAGCAACTACCTAAAACACCTTAGCAAAACCCAACAAATCATCCAGAACACCCTAGCAACTGCATAGCAACATGCTAGCAACCAACCAGAACAAATGCATAGACAACTACCTAGCAACACACCTAGCAACACCACACATCAACCTAGCAACATGCTAGCACAATAACAACTATACAACACCTAGACACCTTAGCACACAACACCCAGACACTACCAACTGCAGAGCAACATGTTATCAACCAATGTAAACAAATTCAGAAATGAGGATTTTATGCTTACAATGATCGATGGCGTATGACAACTATCTAGCTTCCACCCAGAACACCTTAGCAACACCCAAGCAACCACTCAGAACACTCTAGCAACTGCATAGAAACATGACTGAAACCAATTAGAACGAATGTGGAAATGCGGATTAAATGCATAAAAGAGTGAGAAAACTACCTAGCAACCACAAGAACACTCTAGTAACACCCCCATAAACCACCCAGAATACCCTAGCCTAGCAACTGCATAGCAAAATGCTAAACAAATGCGGAAATGCAGATTCTATGCATAAACTAATCAACAGAGTATGAAACCTACCTAGCAACCACCAGAACACCCTAACAACACCCCGGTAACCACCTTGAACACCCTAGCAACACCTTGGTAACCACCTTGAACAGCCTAGCAACTGCATTTTCAGAAAATGTAAAAACCCAGTTCCTATATAAAACTGTACAAAACAAAACACTAGTGAAGTACACAAGATAATTAAGAGACGTTTGATACATGCTGAGAATACAATTCCAAAGCGTGCGCACACACACACACAAACACTGCAGACACACTCTCTAGCATGTGCAGCACAGATATAACAAAGAGCAGAGTGCAGATTTAATCAGAAGGATCAGTATTCAGAGGCTGTAGCTCAGAGAGAACAACACTCACATCATATGGAAATAGTTACTGTTTGAGAAGATTATCAATCTACCGCTGCTCATCTCAACAGTCCTGATCTGCTGGTTGACCTTCAACCCTTGACAAGGATAATGGCATGACTGGGGCTTGCTTAAGATCTGTTTAACACCTAAATAGGCATCAAAGGTGAATTTGCGTAAAACATTCCTGATGATATGCAGTCACAGATACGTGTCGTTCCAGCATGACTTTCTGTTTTCAATGGGACACAAAAGAAAATTTTCTTCCATTCAATGAAAGTCAATGAGGTGTAATAATGTTTTGTATTGTATGGATAAAAACTTATTTTGCATCTTCTTTTGTACAATACAGCTCAAAAGTTTGGGGTCAGTAAGATTTTGTTATGAAAGAAATTAATACTTGTGTTCAGCAAGGATGCACTAAATTAATCAAGAGACATTTAAATGTTACAAAAGATTTCTACCTCAAATAAATGCTGTTCTTTTGAACTTTCTATTCATCAAAGAATCCTGAAAACAAAAATGTATCATAGTTTCCACAAAAATATGAAGCAGCACAACTGTTTTCAACATTGATAATGGACGAGCAGCAAATCAGCTTATGATAATGATTTCTGAAGGATCATGTGACACTGAAGACTGGAGTAATGATGCTGAAAAATCAACTTTGCATCACAGGAATAAATTAAATGATTAACTATATTAAAATAGAAAATAGTTATTTTAAATTGTAATAATATTTTACTAATTATAAATGACAATTTACTGAATTTCTAATCAAATAAATGCAGCCTTGGTGAGCAAAATCAACCCCAAACTTTTGAATTTTGAATCTAAATTCACCCTTTATAAAGCACTAGCACTAATAAAGGTAACTAGATGTGTTAAACTTCAATTAAATTTCCTTTAATTGAAATGTAATTGTGCATGCTTATTTTTCTCTTTTTACATTAGATTTCCGTCATCGAACGCACACTTAAAATTATTTTTAAAAACACTAATAATTCGGGGTGGCACGGTTCACGGAAAAAAACCGAACCGAACGGTTCTCCACACACGGTTCGGCACGCACTAGGACCGCGGTTCAACTTAAATCTGACAACGCATGTGTAATATGGTTTGTTATAAATAACATGTAAAACAAACAGGGTTCGGCTAATGTATGTTTCTTTTAATGGATGCGCATTCTGGCTTCCCAGTACATTACAATAACAGCGATGAAAAGAAAAAAAAAGGTGGACAAACCATTCACTCTTGTTCAATGCGAGTGCCGTATGCTGGATTAGATGTCATTTATTCCGTCATCACCTGCTGATAAGCGCACAGTGAGACCTGAACAGCACACGTTGATATCTGTGTTTAAACTAAACTCATGTAAGCTTTGCCAGTTTAAACATTTAAGAGCCAGAGGACGCAGCTGCGCGCGCAATGAGAAGATTTGTGCGTGCGCGCATTAGATGCGCGCAAACCATCAGAACGCGCGCAAATATTAAGCTCTCTCTGAAGTATTGTGTTTGAATGGACAAATTCACACAAAAAGTATGCCAAAATGCCCGTCTTGGTAAGTATCCTATACCAGACATAGCTGCTGAACGTACAGTATCAGTGCATTCTCTTAAAGTGACAGCACTTTCTTAATATTAATCAAACAGCAACAACAAAGAAATCACTCACTGCTCTTGATTGAATCGCTTTTGTAACTTTAATAAAGATTAATCTTTAATTTATACAGTCAAATATGCAATGCTGTTTTACGTTTGATTACTTTATTCAATTTCTGTACCTAAAAACTAATGCTATAGACCTACCTAAAAAAAAAAACTGAAAATCACTGTTTAATTTATTTGAATCTTTACTCTATTGTATTTTTTGTGTGCTGTTGCTTGTAGTTAGACAGATTATTCTTATTTTCTATTTTTATTTGACAGTATAGTTTTTCCCTAAACATACCGAACCATACCGAAACCGTGACTCTAAAACCGTGATACAAACCGAACCTTGAAAAAGTTGAACCGTGCCACCCCTACTAATAATGTATTTAGTTAAATGTAATTAATCAATTACATTTGATTTTTTTATACTGTCAATTAAAATTTTTCTGATTCTGATTCATTTAAATATATTTTTTGCGTTTTATTCTTAATTTATTTAGACAAAATAGCATAGAATCAGCCATTTATTGTTTATTTGCCACAGTATGAACATAATTACTGGCTGATCAGTATCTGACATTAAAATAAGTAGTTAAATATCGGTGTGTCCTAGTTCAGCATGCATGTCTAACCATACCCCAACGCACATCACATGAACACAAGAACGACAACAAAACAGAAAAGAAAACCTGCAATCTTCCACCCAACAAATGAGGTTTTCTCTAGGTGTGCAGTTTCCCAAGATCTCCGATATAAAACTCTATTATCTCCATTATGACCTGTAAAGCTATAATACTCTCAGTAAACGCAAGAACCGAGATGCTGATGGGTAACAGGTCATAGAGAAAATGCATCCACCAAATCCTGATACAGCTAAAAGTCTGAGTATGTGTGCTTGTGTGTGACAATAACTATTTTACACCAGGGCCTAATGAAGTGCTTTGTCACACACACACACATATGCAGCTCATTCCGCGGCTACGGCCGCTTTGAGTAATTCTGCTTTAGGATGTGGAGCTGATGGGTGTAGACGGGGGGCCGATGGCGGAGCGGGGCTGAAATTGATTGTTCGACAAGCGGAGACGAGCAGAGAAGGGCGAGTGTCGCGCGGCGTCGTGTTCTGTCTGCGATACCACGGGGCCACGCGGCGGGGCCTCCATTTTGCTCGTAAAGAGCGCTCTTTAAACTAGCGGGGCCCCTGGGACCCTAACAGAAGGAGGGGGGGAGGAGACAAAGAGAGAGAGAGGGCGAGAGACAAACACGGAGAGGGTGATAGTGCGAAGGCGGGGGGGGGGAAACAGAGCAGCCGCTAATGAGAACGACGAGTGCGCAAACATGCATGGAAATGACTGTTATTCTGTTGATGTGCATTTAAGTGCTTTTTTACTGCCAGCCGACAAAGAGAGGGAAATAACCAGTGATGAATGTTGTCCCCGTAAAGCATTCATTTTCTAACGCGGGAGGGAAAAAAAAAAGTAGTAGTGAAGACGGGGGGGAAAATGTGCAGCGTTGTTACGCCCGGCAAATATATTATTTGACTTCACTCAAGTGCACTGACAGGATGGAGAGAGAGAGAGAGAGAAAGAGAGAGAAAGAGAGAGAGAGGATAGGCGAAACGGAGTGACTATTTGCAGTTGGTGGCGGGACAAGAGTTGCCATTAAAAAGCCGCAATTACCAAATTATCCTGATTAGGGATTGGCTTGTTAACAGCACAACCACTGATACAAGTAATAAACAAAAGTGCCATAGTTTCTACAGTTACTACAACTAATAGACTAACAGATTAAAAACCTTCAGTTTGTCGCAAACAAAGAGCAGTTTCTGAATTATTCTGACTGGTTTAAAATTGCGATGAAATTAATCTTTTATTCCTTATTGTGTATATGTTTATTCCATATAAGTTCTTTGGAGTCTAATTATTGGAAAACAAAAATAATGTAGGGCTGGCCTCGGCTCTATGCATCGGTTGTTGATTGGATTTTGAGATGTGGGCGTTGCACTTAAAAATGGAGGTAGTTGAATGCAAGCTTGCTGGGGTGGATTTTGTTCACAATTAACTTTTTTATAGACTGCGATGATGCATTTCCAGTTATTACCATTGTTAATCTAGCAGTTTTTGCATTTTAATTTTTTAAAGATGTAATGTACACTGCCAGTCAAAAGTTTGGGATCTGAAAGACTTTTATTTGTTTTTGAATATCAATATCTTTTCTTCTCACCAAGGCTGCATTTGATCCAAAATACAGTAAAAATTATGAAATATTATTTCAATTTAAAATAACTGTTTTCTATTTGAATATACAGTGGTGGCCAAAATTGTTAGAACACTTGTCATATTTAAGAGGTTTCAGTTGTTT
This sequence comes from Aspiorhynchus laticeps, assembly GCA_023376895.1. Lineage (NCBI taxonomy): Eukaryota > Metazoa > Chordata > Actinopteri > Cypriniformes > Cyprinidae > Aspiorhynchus > Aspiorhynchus laticeps. Next base: position 34,428,221 of record CM041807.1, read on the forward strand.
TTGTTGAACTGGACATTACAATACCCAAAAAACAAACTATTGCTGGAACTACCTGCGACGGAAGGAATCTACTGGAATATTGAAAATGATGGATTGGCCCCCTCAAAGACCGATCTGGACAGATCTATTGTACAATCAAAGGAAAGCCTTTGGCTTGAGTTGCAGAAGGCATGGGATAACATTAGTGTTGAAGTTCTCAGGAAATATATTGACACTATGCCAGAGAGATGTGTTGCAGTAATTGCTGCAAAAGGTGGACATACTAAATATTAAAGCTAAAAGTGAATAAAAACAGTATGACTCACTTCATATGATATTTGTTGTGCTCAGAGCAACCATCTGCATGTTTCATGAACAATATGAAATTAAATCATGTTTTGGAGGTCAAAAGAGGTCAATATTTTCAGATCTGTCAGGTTCTAATAATTCTGGCCACAACTGTATTTTAAAAGGAAATGTATTCCTGTGATCAAAGCTGAATTTTCAACAACATTACTCAAGTCTTCAGTGTCACATGATCCTTAAGAAATCATTCTAATATGCTGATTTGCTGCTCAAGAGACATTTATTAATATTACAAATGTTGAAAAGCACTACTTCCAAACTTTTGACCGGTACTGTACATTTATAACACTCTACTTGTTGTTTTATTATCTTAGCATTAAATTACATAAAACTAATTAAAGCTGCTGTGTGTTTCTAATACAACAGCTGATGAAGTGATGGCAAATTTGACATTTTTCTCTCTTCTGAACAAAGTAATCAATCTCATGGTATGTTTTTACTCTTTTGCAAAGTCATAAAACAATATTGTGGATTTTAATTTGCTATTAGGGCAAAGTCTGTTCACCACTATAGAAGTTTACACAATTATGACTAAATACTAAAAAGTAAAGTCTTCAAGCCAATTAGCATGGTGCATTATATAGGGCACACTAAAAAAAACATTAATGCTCAAATCGCAGGTATTAATGCATTCATTGCATGGTATTGGACACATAATCCCACAATCACTGACCCTGAAGTACGACCTCAAATCTGCTGTAAATATCAAAGCAATGGGAAAAGTAAATGTAACGAAAAAGAAAAAAAAAACAGGCTGAATATTAAACATATCCTAATTTAAAAGTTAATAAGATTGATTTGAGAAAGAAATTAAAAGGGAAGCATCTGTAGTGAGGCAGAGCACAAGTCTCTTGGCTTTTCCTCTGACCTGCTGTGGTGCTGATAACGGCCTCACTCCACTGTTCTGCGCTGGACACAGAGAACGAGCGCTGGTGCATCCCCTCTTTACTAGTGCCCAAAGCCACGCCGGCTGCCGAGCCCCCGGACTGCAGGGAACTGCTGCTGTTAGAGTGAGGAGTGCCTGCCAGACGAGAGGAGAGAGAGAGATTCAGTTAGAGAGACGTTCAAATCACATTTCACAGACATTTGTGTGTATATTAGAGAGTCGGACTCGTAATCCAAAGGTTGTGTGTTCGAGTCTCAGGTCCGGCAGGAATTGTAGGTGGGGGGAGTGCATGAACGGCGTGCTCTCCACCCTCAATACCACGACAGAGGTGCCCTTGAGCAAGGCACCGAACCCCCAACTGCTCCCCGGGTGCCACAGCATAAATGGCTGCCCACTGCTCCGGGTGTGTGTTCACGGTGTGTGTGTGTTCATTGCTGTGTGTGTGCACTTTGGATGGGTTAAATGCAGAGCACAAATTCCGAGTATGGGTCACCATACTTGGCCGTATGTCACATCACTTTCACTAATAGAAAACTTTTTTTCTGATAGTGTAATTGATCCATTCTCGCTACTATCTTTATCAGTAAATGTGGCAATAAGGCCAAAACAATCATGTACCATGATATTCCAATGTATACAAGTATTCCTGTAGCTCGAACATTAGAGCACAGCGCTAGCAACGCCAAGGACATGGGTTTGATTCCCAGGGAATGCATGAACTGATAAAATGTATACCTTGAATACAATGCAAGTCACTTTGAGATAAATGTAATTGTAAATGTTTACGTAGTACTAAATGACTACATATTCATTTACCATGGTATTTACATGACACCACAAGGTATTTCAAGGAATTATTGTAGTTTATAATTAGCTAATCGATTTAAAGGGATAGTTCACAGTTTGAGGGTAGCCATTGACTTCCAGAGTATTTTTTTTTTCCATGCTAATGGTAAGCAATGGGTACCGTCAGTGTTTGGTCACCAAAATATCTTCCTTTTGTGCTCAGCAGAAGAAAGAAACTCATACAGGTTTGGAACAAAATGAAGGCATGTAAATGACAGAATTAAACCAATTTTGTGTTTTAACAAATAATCCACCAGTTTCTGCCAAAAACACCATAGTTAGGCTACTTCAGTTTCTGTAAATGCAAATCATACTTTATATCACAAGTCAAAATTACCATAGTACGTGTAAGAAAAATCTATAGTAAAACTACGTTTTAGTTATTACTAAAACCTGAAGTCAGTCAGCAAAACACAATCTCAGAACCACAATTTTCCTATAGACAAGATGAGAACCATAAAGTATCAACCATATGCAGGACTAAAGAAGTTACAGTAAAGATTCTGCGTATATATATCGTATATCATCGCCGTGCTCTTCTCTCCATGCTACATGAGCAGTCAGCGCCTCACCCCGTCTCCCTACCCTGCTCCCTCTGCGTTTCTGCCACTAATTAGCCCTTAATTAACAAGATACACTCGGAACGGTAATTAGCTCTCCCCCACTCTCCGCCTGACACATCCATCTCTCCCGGCGGCGGCTGTGCTGACGGCCCTCCCTGGTTTCAATCAGCGGATTCACTGTCCCGGCCGTGTCGCATGGGGTCCTTTCCTCCTGTTCCCAAAAACTGGCGCCCTGCTTGATAGAGACGACGGCTAATATTTAAATCTCCACACTGGAGGCTCAAGGTCAGGTTCGGATGGATACCTATGTAATGATTTTTTCTTGCCTGTTTCTTCTTTAAGATCCAACATTGTTTGCGCTCGGCTCATTTTCAAATTGGTTTCATATTGCCGTTAGCCTATTCTTACTAAAATGTTTAAAAAACAGCACATTACTAGAATTACATTTTGTAATGTGCTGTTTATATGCTTCGGTTGTTTCTGAGGCTTTAAAGAAACAGTAGATATATGATTTTGTCTATGCATCGGAAGGATTTCTTAAGCGTTAACGTAAACCGTATCACGAAATCCATTTAGAAAGTTTTACCACATGCACGTCAACAAAAAACTTGAAAAGCGCTCAGAAAACATTGATATTTTATTTACTAGGCTCTAATGCATTTCACAGTAGGACTAAACTTTTCTCTGTTGTTTTTCGCTTTATGCAATTTTGCCTTCTTCTCCGACACGTTTCCTTCGCTCCCCTCCCTCGGCAGCGCTGATTTGGAGCATGCTAATTTAGCAAGTACTCCACAGCGTGAGGTTGAAGCTCTATCGCTCTCTCCCTGCAAGAGACGCCCTTCCCCTATGGGGACCGCAAGATTAATATTCTCGCACCCAACAAGATAATTACTGATACTAATTAGACATGATTATGTGAATTTGATACACTTATTACTCTCGCTAATGGTTAGGACGCATTAGGCTAACAAGAGTCTGTTCTTCGCAGTTTACTTTGGCGCCTGGCAAAAAAGCGCCTTGACACAATCAGTAGTAATTCGTGAGTAATTGAAAGAATAAAGGGGTTATTCTTATATTTGTCTGTTCGGAGACATGTAATCACACCAGTATTGTTGAAGAGAAGATTTTATTAATTCTGTCATAATATTGCCCTTGACTAGATCCCTCACCAATGAATTAAATAAGACACCGCTATTACTCGGATCAATGCCGTACGATATTGGCATCCTGCAGAAGAGGTAATTATTGTTTTGGAGGAAATTGCTTATGAACTGTGTCCATAAACCCATTGGAGTATCAATGACTCTCCTTTAATGCTCATAAAAACCTGCAGCAATGTACTTAAATGTGTTATAACCCACTAACTGATGAAGATACTGCAGACTAAAATATAGCTATGTAATCTAAAAATAAAATTGAAATTGTTAAATGTTAATGTTTTAAATGTGTTAATAATTAAGTGCATTTACTATATAGTATAATATTATAATTCTATTAAATGTATTATACATTTTTATATACTTATACATAATATATTATATATAAAGAAATAAAATATATTCAGCAGCTGATGATTCACCAACACATATATACATATAGACATTATATATATATATACATATATATATACACACACACACATATATATATATATATATTATATATATATATATATATCATATAATATATACATATATATATATATACATATACATATACATAATATATATATATATAAATGCTTAATAAATTATTAGCATATAATTTAATATTTTTTAAATATATCAATTATCTGCTTAAATTATAATATAGTATAATTTTTTTTATATTTTGATATACTGTATATATCAACTTACATGCAAACATACAAATATATATATCTATATCTTTCTGTTTGCATGGTAGAGCTAGTTTAGAACTAGTTATAAAAAAATTATATAATTCTAATATAATAATACAATAATATAGATATATATAAAATAGTATACTATTTTTATAACTAGTTCTATCATGCAAACAGCCGGATACACAGTCATCTGAAGTCTATTAGCCGTTTAGTCAGAAAATCTTTGACATGTTTGATGAAAAGTAATTCCGATCTAAGGCGGACATGTCTCAAAATCGACTAAACGAAACGACGGTCCAATATTCCCTTGCTCCAAAACAACTCCTTAAGGACATAATGTCACACTCTTGTTATTTATGATTTTATTTTGTTCTCTCGGTCTTGGCTGGTACGAAAAAAAAAAGAAAAGACAAAATAAGCCCCTAACCATGCCTCATCTCCATCAAGAATTCAACAATCATCACTAATTGTCAAATTTGATGCTAATGATTGATGAATTAAACATGTCTCCATCAATTAGTCCCCAGAGAACAATTCTGCATAAAAAAGGGGATAATGCAATTACAATGTGGAGAAAATCAGAGGAGAGCGCAGGGCAAAGACTCCTGCCACTTCACACACACACACACAGAGCTAGAGGTGACCATGAGGGGTAAACTCTCACAAACACACAGTCAAAAGATAAAAGTCTCTGGGACGTTTTCAAAACTCGGTTCTGACTGAAGGAGAAGTAGAAGAGTGTGGAAAACCTGCTTGGAAATAATCATTAGCGCATTAGTGATTTGTAGACTTGCAACCACATAGCAACAACCTGGCAACCACACACAACTCTTAAGCATTACGGTAGTGACAATAGCACATACATTTAATACATTTAAATAAACACATTTATTGTACTGTTAATCTTTAATATATTATAAACACATAAATTATATAATTAACATTTTTGGAATTTATGTATTTACAATATATATTATAATGTGCATTATATCTCATATATTTTCATTATATTATAATATTATGTATTTATAATATGAAATCACATAAATATAATATTTATGTAATTTATGTATTTAAAATATAATCAATAATATTACTATTAATATTATATGCCATAATAAACATATAATGTCTATCTATAAAAATATATCTATTTAAATATATAAAGTCTATAACTGCTTCCCAAATGACGCACTATACACTTATACACTATGTACTTATGTACTCAACCATGTAGTGTATGAATTTTATAAGGTTATTTTGTTATTAATAATCAGAATCTGATAGCCCCTCCCCCTTCGCGACATAAAGCTGCGACAGTTGAATGCATTGAATGCATCTGTCTATCTATCTGTCCACACATCCATCCGTCCGTCCATCCATCCATCCATCTATCAAAATGTAATTTATATACTTATGATATCAAGTATATATTTAATAATATATTATAATATTATGTACTTATTAGTGGTGTCAAAATTAGCGCGTTAACACGGGAGATTAATTTTTTCAGATTAACGCGTTAAAAACATTTAACGCCGTTAACGCAGGGGCGGGGCTAGGGTTGGCCACCCCATTCACAACTGCTGCCTCCGTCTCTTTTTTCTTGAAAAGGATTGCGTTTATTTAGATGCAGAACGTCTTTATGACCACATCAAACAGGAGACGTTTCAGACGCGCGCTCTAACGTCACCTCTGCGCCAGGCGTGAGTCAAACGTGCGCAGAAAAGATAATGTGCTCGTAGCACGCGCTCTTCAAATACACGCACAAAGGTGCCGGCGCGCGCTGTAGCCTGTATCATTTCATATCAAATGTCATGATTAGGGCTGCACGATATATCGTTTCAGCATCGATATCGCGATGTGCGCATCCGCAATAGTCACATCGCAGGATGTGCGACGTTTAGTAGGCCTATACTTTTCGTTATATATATATACTGATTGTTTTCTTTGCTCACACACAGACACTGCATCTACACCAGACGCGACAGCTGTACAGAGATATCCATTTTTAAATAAATTTAGTAGCAGAGCTACTGCAAGATTTCAGTGATGGAAATCCATTTTGCTGAAACTTCCGCTTTGTCGAGGAGAGCGCTGATCACGGTTGCTTAGCAACGGCAGAAGCCACGAAAGCGCAAGCTCCAGAGCGCTTTGGAAAGAAGGAGAAAGCAGTGCGGCTGGTGTTTTCCACGTGTTTTTAGCCACGACATGTGAACGGCCTATGGCCCCAAAGTCTGTTTACACTGGACGCGACAAAGCTACTGTTACAAATCATTTGAACTTTTGTGTCAGTACGTCATAAATAGAGCGAGGCATCAGTTAGAGCGGGGATTTAGACCGGGATTAGAGCGGGAATTTGTCGTGCCGCGCATGCATCCAGTGTAGACAGACAGCATCACTGATTATGGGTTCTACAGTATTTTGTGGCGCGCGCGTCAGGTGTAGACAAGGTAAGAGCCACGCAGATGCTATGGTTGTAATTTGTTTATTTTCTATGCTGATTTACTCACCTATAAAATCACCCCAATCATTGATTTTTTTTTTTTTTACAAATAGAGATTAAAATCATCTGGTGATTTTTTTTTTATTTTTTTTTTCCATATCGCAATATATATTGCAGAAAAACAAAATATCGCAATGTGAGTTTTTTCCAATATCGTGCAGCCCTAGTCATGATCATGTGTCAATCATATCAATCATGTCCTAGTTATGCCGTCAGTTAAGTCATGAAGTTACCAAAAGCGCAATTAAAGCTGCCTTAAAACTGTGTGCATGCATGCAATATGTTATACATGCGTCATATTTAAGAACATGTCTCTGAAATGGTTTTCAAAACTATCCTGAGGCACCCCAGCACTGTCTCCCTCATCTAACACACCTGATTCAACTCTTCAGTTCATTAGAAGATACTTTAAGACCTGAAGTGAGTCAGAAAGCAGCAGCAGCTTTTAAAGCAATAGCAGGCAAATAATAATAACCAGCTGCTGTGATGTCTATCCAAGAACAAAAGAGAGAAAAAAAAAAGAGGAAATCAATAACTTTTATAGCTTTAAGGGGTTCATCTATATTTAGTTTAGAATTTAGTGTTTGGTAACTATTAATTTTCTGTATATTTCTGCTGAAGGGCACAGGTAGCTAAATGTCATTTATTATAATGGGTTCGTGTGAAGATTGTTTTAAGTTAACTTAAATTAGAAGTTAAGTCTAATAAATGTTAAAATTGATAGCTGTCAATTATACTGTAATGCTGAATGGCTACAGTCAATGGTTAAATATTAAGGGGGAAAAACAGTTTTATAGAGACATCAGTTATATTGATATTAGTGATGCTGGCCTTTAATCATAAAAAAGATACCATTAAAGAAATATTAAAAAATACTGTCTTTATGTTGTTTGTACATTGTACATTTGAAGATTGAATGTGAAATTGTTGCAATATAAAAGTATATTTAAAAACTTTAATGTTAGGTGGGATTAATCACGATTAATTTTAGAAAAATGTGTGATTAATTAGTTGTTGTTTTTTTAAATCGATTGACAGCACTAGTACTTATACATTAAATGTCATAAATAGGATCTATCTATAATTTTTTTTATTAAATATAAAAAATATAAACATATAGGCCCAGTTTTACAGACAGGGCTTAGCTTAAGCCAGTACTAGGCCTTAGTTAAATTAGGGTATTTAAACGGTTTCTATTAAAATGCCTTAGAAAAAAACATTCCTGGTGTGCATCTTGAGACAAAACAATGGCACTGACATATTTTAAGATCCTTCAGTGCAAGTTATTTTCAGTTAGGACAACTCAAACATGCATTTTAGTCTGGGACCAGCCTTAAGCCTCGTCTGTGAAACCAGGAAATAAAGTAGCTATCTGTCTACCAAAAATCGCATGTGTATTATATTTTTAAGTTATATATTATAATATATTTCTAAAATTCAATTTACATAAATATGATCATATCACTAATATTTTTTTCTTCAAAGAACATGATCAAGTTATTTTTGCAGTTCTGTTTGGTGCTACTAGTGTCAAAGAAAGTGTACTGTACACCTTTAAAAACAAATGTTTCACTAAACTTGATAATTATGTGCTTTAACGGTTCTGTTTTGCATGCATGTACAAACGGTCAAATAATTATCAGATGTTATAGAAAAAACACCCAAATCTCCTTTGCTCTTTTCTTGCAATCCATACATGCTATTAGGCTAAGTATTAGGGTCCTAGCGAAGGGAGGCCTGAGGTTGTGGTGTTAAGTAGAGGCGATGGATTAGCAGGGGGTGGAGATGATTTCTCCTCATCTCTCCTCGTTTCTCTCGCCGAGCGCTGTCAGATGGCTGATGAGCCGTGGAGCGAGCCCTGACCCTCTGAGCCACCGCTGCCATTATATACAAGTGCAGAGATAATGAAGCATCCATGCTAATGTGGAGGAGAGGGCGGGGGAGGGGTCAGGGTGGAGGGGGTGCCGTTAGATCATCTGCTCTTCAGGTCAAGGCGAAACGGCACCGAGCCACCCTTACAAACTGACAGCTGCCTGGATGAACCGCCTCCGAGTGGATTTCTGCCGCTTGGAAAGACGTACAGATTACATTGTGTCTGTTTGCGTAAACTGCAATGATCTCGACATTCGAAATACGGCAGGTCTGACAGAGATGTCGCAACAACCAATAAACCGATATCTCCAGGCACAACTTTGAGAGTGTTTGACTCGAGCTCATTGAAACGCAGAAATGGCGTCCATTCGATTTCAAGAGGTGCATTGGATAATAAGCGTCTGAAAGTGTTTTAGAAAAGACTTGCGATGTACAAAACATCTTATTTCCTTCTCACATATAAAAGAGCATCCGAAATGATTGTGCCATTATTGAAAGAGACTGTCATGAGACTTACGTATGTGGTAAAATGTCATTAAAGGAGACTCAATCATAAAAGTGCTGGATGAGGACATTTATACACACAAACACATCACCATTGTTCATTTAGAGGGATCTGGGATTGACTTCAGGTTTGGAGTCGAAAAATTTGGTTGATGCTGATGTGGATGGCTAGATAGAAGGGTGGCCATTATAATATCGATATATATATCTCATAAAAAAGATGTATATTCTCATAGTACTTACTAAACTGTAGTGGTCAGGAGTTTTTCAACTGCCAAAGCATTTTAAACTTGCTTAATTTTGTATACATGTACTTTTTAAACTGTTTTATTAACTACAAAAGTAAGATAAGTTAGTGATCTGTTAGATATTAGTGCCATTTGCATTTGCCTCAACCAACTGCACAAAGACAATTACAGTAAAATTTCTGAAATTCACCAAAAAAATAAAAAAAAACTTTGCTTAAAGCATTTTAAAACTGATTATTTGCACTATTAAATTGTAAAAAGTACATTTAAAATTTAGCTATAGGCATGGCAGAATGAACACTTCTTTAAATTGGCAATTGGAATTTTATTAATCAAGTGATAATTTGAAATAACAAAATATTAGATTTATCAGCCTCTCTTTAAAATTCTTGAAAAAAAAAAAAATATATATATATATATAATGTGAAAACAGAAAATATTCACTATCCGTTAACAAAGTTGCCAGTATATTTAAAACCAGCGGGAAAAACCTGTTGTTCACCCAAATGAACAGTTATCAGCAAATGTGATCAGTTCTAGAATAACAAAATATCAGCTGATTTATTGAAAACAGAAAACATGCATTATCTATCAACAAAGATGCAAGATATCAACCATTGTGATCACCTCTAAAACAACCAAATATCAACTAATTTATTGGATTATCAACTGAAATTCAAGAAAAATTATTTGAAAACAGACAACATGCACTACCCACTGACAAAACTGTAGATTTAAAAAACTGACATATGGAGGGAAAACTTGCAGTTATCAGCCAATACGATCATCTCTAAATAACCAAACATCAGCTGATTTATAGGTTTACTGCAACTTAAAAAAAATAAAATAAATACGAAAATATGCACTATTTATCAACAAAGATGCAACTGAATTTAAAAACTAACATATGATGTAAAAAAAATCCTCTTATGCTCAGCCAAATTCACAGATATCAAACAATGTGATCACCTCTAAAACAACCAAATATCAACTAATTTATTGGATTATCACAATTAAAAATTCAAGAAAAATTCAAAAAATTATTTAAACCAGACAACATTCACTACCCACTGACAAAACTGCCAGTAGATTAAAGGGGTCATATGATGTTGCTAAAAATAACATTATTTTGTGTATTTGGTGTAATGCAATGTGTTTACGTGGTTCAAAAAAACACATCATTTTCCACATACTGTACATTATTGTTGCTCCTCTATGCCCCGCCTTTCTGAAACGCGCCGATTTTTACAAAGCTCATCGTTCTGAGAAGCGAGGCGTGCTCTGATTGGCCAGCTATCCAGTGCGTTGTGATTGGCCAAATACCTCAAGCGTGAGACTGAAATGTTACGCCCCTCACCGTATTGTGATGGCCTTTCCCGGCGAGATGACACAAAAATAATAAAACCCATTACAAACGAGGCATTTGTTGCATCCAGTGGGGACTTATTGCATCGCGCCGCGTAAACATTACCATGTCTGCGTTTGTGATCGGAGAAAAGACAAACAACAAGCACTACTCTACACCACTCAAAACTCGCGTTTGAATCGTCAGAAGCAGAAATGTACTTACAGGCTGTGAGTCAGAAGCGCCAGACTGTCCTTGCAAAGTTGGAATTGCTCCACTGTATAGAAACAGCCTTTGTGCAAGCCTGCAAGCAAGACTACTCTCCTGCCAGGTTCAGGAAATAGTCCTCCGTAAATTGTGCCGCACACACTCTAATATTTGTGTTGAACTGTTCTGGAACAGTGTTGTAAATACAACTTAACCACTGATTTATAATTGTGTCCTCTTTTGGAAGCCCAAACAAAGTACTTTCACTTTCACAATGAAACACAGCGTCTCCAGGACATCGTGCCGGTGGCAATCACACCCCCTTTCTTTGCGTAAACATTTGGGCAGTGTTATGAAAATCTCCCCACACCGTGACGTAGACATGTGGGGCGTGTTTGAGCCGTTTTAGGGGGGCGTGGTAGAGTCTTAGCTTTTATAAAGAATATCTCTTTGGTTTTGAGACTTTAGTCTGCAACTTCAGGGATCTTATATATGCATGAAAAGCTTGTCTCCAAAGAGAAAGGAAAACTTGAAATCGTATCATTGGCCAATACGATCATCTCTAAAATAACCAAATATAAGCAGATTCAATGGTTTATCAGGTCTAAAAAAATGGAAAACATTATTTGAAAACAGACACGCATGTACTATCCATTGACAAATCTACCGATAAATTTAAAAACTGACAAATCGTAGGAAAAACTCCTCTATTCAGACAAATTTTCTCATTGCATTTCACATGTATCGGCTAGGGCTGTGCAATTAATGGAAAAACAGTTTCGACTGCGATTTCGGCCACCAACGATTATGAAAATACAATCATGTTATTAATGAAAGTAAAGAGTTGAGAATGAAAATACATGTGTAACAGTAAATTGGATCTGTGCGGCTCTTAAAGTGACAGCGGGCTATATTCCTGCAGCCGACTGTGTGCTTAATATTAATCAAACAACAAAAAAGACAAATTCAAAATCACACACTGCTCTTGAATGAAGGACTTTTGTAGCTTTAATAAGAAACAAAGAAAGTTTAATTCTTAAAGTGATGACTATGCGGTTTTATTTTACATTTGATTATTGATTTCTGTAGTAGGCTGTTAACTGCTTGAGACTTGCATAAAACAAAACCTTAAAGCACAGTTTGTTTCATTTGTATCTTTTTATTATATTGTATCTGTCCTTTGCTTTTTTTGATTACTGACAGTTTAATTATTTTCAATAATTTTGAGGACTTTTTGTTTGTTTGTTACTAATAGTTACCTAGCCTACTCTGTGGTATTGAGAATTGTGAAATTTCGCTGGTCTCTACAATGTAGATGCCATAGCAACTTTATTTATAGGAAATATATATTTGATATGTATCACTATCTTTAAATAAATCACACATTTAAAGTTGATCATATGGCCCACTCATAATCGTGATTACAATATTGACCAAAATAATTGTGATTATGATTTTTGCCATAATCGATCAGCCCTAATAGCGACCATCTCAGGATGACTGAATATCACATATATATCAGTCTCTCACTGCACAAGGTACATCTTAGTACACAAGGACAGGTTGCACACCTTCATCTGCATCCGGTGTACTACATGTAAATGAACACGAGCACCTCGGCGTGAATCTCTGTCTCACACTCTCGTACACACACCTCTAGAGCAGATGTCATTGATTAAAGCTGATAGGCAGGCCCATTAGCGCTTTGATATTATATATCTGTCAGCGGTGACACAACTGAACGCACGCTTGCAGAATGATCATATTTAAAACGGTTCCGGTGAATACTTAGCAGAAAGATTAGACCGGGCCTCATCGAGACAGACTCTTTTACTTGCGGACACATGCGTTCATTCATTTGCGCTCCTTCACTCCCTCACTCTTTCTTTTTCTCATCCTCACCCCCCTCATCTCCTCAATCCCACACACCCCCCAGAGTTCCTAATGGTCTTTAGATCAGGGGGAAGTGTATGAATTACAGACTACAGAAAAAGACAGGGCTCAGCTAGCCCGCCATGAATGAAAAATTACCCCTTTGTTCCCTCGCATCAATTGCATGCCTAATGAAATCAAAATCAGATTGCATAATCAAGTGTACGTCCTCCACTCGGCGGAGGCCCACTGCGAATCGTAACCTTTTCCATCTCGAGTGGAAATTAACACAATTTTCCTCTAATACGGTGCCGGGTGAAAAAGGGAAACGGGGAAAGCGGCCCGTGTCAAATCGGGACCCGAGCGTTACGGTGTAAATTTGCACTAAACCGAAGGTCAAATGGCGTATCTGAAAAATAACACCAATAAAAAGCCATCTCAGAACTGCAAATGTGGTATAAAACAAGTAAAAACATAACAAAAACGCCTTGTGTATAGACACTCCTATAAAAAAAGTTATAAAACTGGTTATAAAAATGGCTTGAATGATTGAAATCAACATGAAATCCCACCCACAACCCATTTTACTTCTGAAATGTGATGTATTTCCAAGTTAAACAATGAAAAAGTAGAAGGCACTTGATTTCATGTCAGGAATTGACTAGATCATGAAAAGTTGACAGTGTTATTATAATCAACTCAGTTACTGACAAAAATATTAGTTGATATTAGTTGTTTTTTTTGTGAGAATTCTGTAGCTTGTAACTTCAAATTTTTAGTTTTAATATTAGATTATTGTATTAGTCGATAACATAAATGTAATATTACATCCACAACTTACGTGTAATTTTAAAACTTACATTTGCAAAGACAAATTTAATTCATAGGTGGATCGGAGTTAAGTTGCATACTAGTGAGAATGTGTAACTTGCGAATGCACTACGTGTTATATGTCAAATTAATAACAGTTTCTAAAGCATGATGAATTCATAAAACAATACTAGATATTTTAAGTAGATAAAGTGAAATTTAAAATGAAATTTAAAGTTTCATGCATTTAAAAAAAAATGTTTACAGTTTGTCATTTTTCAATTTTTTTTACTATTAACTAAATTTAAAATAATTCTGGAGTAATTAAGTATGAATAATAATATTGATTAAATTTAATAGACATCAAAAGAAAAAATATGTAAAAATTGGTAATTACATGAGTAAGTAATTAGATTTATGTATTAGGAAGATTATGAAGACAAATATTTAAAGTTTGATACATTTAAATGTTTTAACATTTTCAAAAAAATTGTTTGAATTTGTTTTGGTCTTAATTTTTTAGTTTGTTTACAGTTTGTCATTTTTCACATTTTTGTTACTAACTAAAATTTTATTTTTATCAACAAAATAAAAAAAAAATTTTGGGGGAAAATGAATAATAGGATTTACATATAGAAAGATTATGAGGACAATTATTTGGAATACTGTGCACAATAAAACCAGAAATATGCTTTGAGAAAAAAATATCAAATATAAAAATATTACATTTCTTTTTCATGTTGATTTTCTGTGATACATCACATCCATATGTGCAACTAGGCTTTTAACCTCAATACAAATGTAACCAGTCTTAACTAATGCTCTTGTTCGTCTGTATCTGCTGCCTGAGGCCACGTTTGAGCTCTTTACCCAGAAATCTCTTGTTTCTGTAGCTTGAATAAAACAGGTCCAGATGTTGTGACTATTTCAGGTCCGCATGCCCCAAAATTCTCCTCCTTTCAACCTTACGTTCACCCTCTCCTCTGCAGTCGACTGAAGGTTAATTAGCTGCCAACCTGAAAGCAATATCAACTTTTGTTGTTCTCCGGGCAACCCGATTCATGCGGCCCAGCAACACTGACAAATGCTCCTTCTGCCTCTGTGACTAATAAACCGTCGTCCCCATCCAACACAAGACTGGACACCAGCCAGAAAACTGCAATTCCCAGAAGCCCTTGCTGACCTGTAAAAGCAATTAGCCCCAGTTAAGTGCTGCTGAGGTCCTGGCCGGTTATGTTTCCACAGCGTCGTGCCAGCTTGCAGAGCCCCTGGAGAAAGTTACTCCTGTTTTTTATTAATTACACTTGATCTCAGCTCTCGAAATCCAATTTGTACCTTCCCAAACTCCCTCTCAAGTGAACACCGAGGAAATCTGGTTCTTTCAGGGCAAAAATAAAGCATATTCAGCCAAAAATGAAAATCAGCAGTACAAACAACCTAACATATGTTTTCTGAATGGATATCAATGACAGTTTACTCAAACAGTTTCTGATTTTTTTATATTCATTAGGTCTTTGCCCAGAACTATGACATGTTTTTAATGAGGAATCAATTTAATGTGAATTTGAAACTTGTTAACACTTTACTTAAAGCCTTTACGTATAATGCATTATAAAGGGTTATTAAATGCTATAAAGCATTATAATTATTCATAATGTGTGTGTTGTAATACATGATATTTTAATTATTTAAAATAATTATAGTGTAACAATGAACTGATAAGTGTTATAATGTATTAATTGTGGTTACAATTATTCATGAGAGTGTTCAATGCATTATAATGTGCATTACAAGGCATAATTAATGCATTAAAACTATTTTTATAATGCATTATACATAAAGGCTTTAAGTATTGGTGTTATCGGAAATTTTGTTTAAATAAAAACAACCAAGTTTTTGACTTAAAAATACTGTAACATTTTGAAACAAATGCATTTTAAATGCAATAAAAATGTACTTTTTAATACTCATTTGGTTACTGTGAACAATTTATTATTGCACATTAAAAATTGTCTTTGCAATTTTCCATGAGAATTTTTATGAGGAATGCATGTAAATATATATAAATATATATATATATATATATATATATATATATATATATATGTTAACACTTTACAATAAGGTTCATTAGTTAACATTAGTTAACAACATTGGTAAACATAAACTAAGAATGAACAATACTTCTACAGCATTTATTAATCTTAGATGATGTTAATTTCAACATTTACTAATGCATTATTAAAATCACAAGTTGTATTTGTTGACAGTAGTTAATGCTCTGTGAACTAACATGAATAAACAAGGAACGACTGTATTTTCATTAACATTAACAAAGATTAATAAATAGTGTAATAAATGCATTGTTCATTGTTTGTTCATGTTAGTTAATACATTAACTAATGTTTACAAATTACACCTAATTGTAAAGTGTTACCAAAAAAATTATAAAAATAAAAAGTATATCTAGTAGTTTTTTGGTATTTAAGTATTTTCTAGTATTTAAATATATAATAAACTTTTTCTAGTATTTAATCATATTCTAGTACTTAACTTTTTTTGACAATTCATTGTCATAGTGTGACTTTTTTTTTCATATTACTTATTGTATTCACAATTTTCCTTGAAAACGTAAGATAATAACTTGCTTCGCCTCTGAAACGACTTCCCATTTCAGCTGACATCACCAATTCCTCCAGCTGAATCATATAGAAACACTTCTGCTGCATTTTTTTGCTGAATATTCTTGCAAATGTCACATAAAAAAAAATTTAATTGGTTTTGAACACCATTTCATGTCAAATGTAATGCTGCTACAATCTGTACACAGAATATCTTCAAACAATAAAAAGGCATAACACCACTGACGGGGTTGATACTCACTTGTGGCCCCGATGCCGAGTTGTAAAGTGCTGCGGTCTTTGGTCAGTCCGTTGGTTTTTGGGCTGGCTGTAGGGGCGACCGTCACCACCGCTCTGGGTGGCCTCTTCCCGGGCACCTTCACCGTCGTCCGCAGCAAATCGATTTCTTTACCATGGACGTTCTGCATGTAGTCCTGAAAAATGAAATACAACATTGTGTAGTTTTAGATCTAGGCTGGAAAAAATGTAAACACGTTTGACACACTTTGAATGAGTATGAGGCTGTAAAAGGCTGAATACATTCAATAAGTTTAAAAATGAGTTAATTAGTTAATAATTAGTACACCATTTCAGCCTCATTTTTTGACGAATGCACGTTACACTGAAAACAACTGGTGTAAAAACAATTTCACTCAGAATTTTTTTGTAAATTTCACAAATAAATTGCAAATAATGCATTGAATTAAGCATTAAATTTTGAAAAAAATTAAATAATATTTTCTTGTAAAAAGTACTCCAATAATTGAAAAATCCTTTTTACAGTGCACCTCAACCAACAATTGCCATTAAAATCATTTGGTCCAGTATTGTTCAGTTACCAACTCTAATTAAGTAATTAAGGTTTTGGGTATTTAAGTAGGTTCTAGTATTTAAGTCTATTCTAAAACACAAGTATTTAAGTTCTAGATTTTAAGTATGTTCTAATATTTCTAGCTTTTGTTTTTAACTTAAGACATATTTTCAATATTTTGAAAATGAATCTACACTTAACAGTAGACTTTAAAAATTTTTTTTCGAAGATTATTCGATTATGTTTTACAAGAAAATTCTATTTTACCATTTTCTAAAATACTTTCTACCTCAACATTGTCAACATGTTACTTAATGTGCCACATTTGTGTAATTATTTGTGAAATACAAGCAATTTCTAAGAGAAAATAGTTTCTAAATCAACTTTTCCAGTGTATAACTGTCTGCACTTTTATCATTCACTGCCTCATTTTCATTTGCCTCAAATTAAACATGTCACCAACTTTGACTAAAGTCTACGTGAACAAACAATGCACAGATGCAGCGCATCTATAACCTACCAAAGACACTTTCTACAGGTCTTGTAAACCTAACACAGCAGCTTTGGACAATCAAAGCAGCACCAGGCCCACACAATCTAGTATTTCACCTGTTTCCACGCTGCTGCAGATTAGCAAAATTAGCATTAATGACCGCGAGCAGACTCATTCCCATTTAAATCAGACTATTCCATTTTCATGGGAGTTTGCGAAGCACAAATGGGTTAAGCTAAGGTGCAAATCACCCTGCTCAGCACAAAAGAGGCGAGCAGAGATTTCGGCCTCGGAAGTCTCCCGCCAACTCCTCTTCACTTTTATTGCACCCCATAAAGCACTAATTTCTTCAAAAGCCTCAGTACTAATTACCCAGTGAGCGCTCTCATTCCATTTTATTGCTGGAATTAACAGCCAGTTTGAGGCGCAGAAAGCTATTAAGATGTGTGATTAAGCCATATTCAATTAGTTTCTACAAACAATTTAATTGATGTAGCAGACAGAATTAACAGAAGGGGATTGTGGGATAGCTCGGCTGGCTGCGGCACAAAATTAAACTGTCTTTTCCATCTCTCTCTCTCTCCCCGTCTTTCTCGTTGAGCTAAACGAGTGGTCCACAGGTGTCCAAACCCAAACGTCTCTAACGATTATGACGCCCGTGGCATCGCACGCCTATTACACACATCGCTGGCATGAGATGCACATTATATCGCTAATAAACACGCGGTTGATGTGAGAGACGTGAGTTTGGCCAAGATATTAATTTCGGTCATAGTCCGCGGAGGCCACTAAACGTGTCTCGTGCAACATATCTCACACGGTCAAGGTACGCCACTTCTCCAGTGGATCTTAATTAGGGGGCCCTTATTAATTACTAACCTGTGTTAAAAGTGTCGGAGAAACGCGAGAACAAAGATAGGCGTGAGTGCGATGTATGCAAATGAGGGGAGCGGTGGAGAAGGGACGTGTGAGAAAGCTGGAGAAGCAGAGAGAGGGGATTTTCAGAGGTATTAAGAACACGCAGGGGTTCTGACAGAGATGAATGTTCTGCGCGGAACGGACTGTGGATGTCCCGCAGGCGAGTGCCGTAAGAAACGCACGCTGCTGTAGCAACCGGAGAGCAGCTGACCTGTCCGGCTCTCCTCTGTGTTACTGGAAACCTAGAAAATACCTCAGAAATAGCAGAGTCGCTCACTGAATCTGAACTATAAATCGACTGGGAGTCATTCAAATGAAATTTCATTAAAACATGCTAGACAATCCCTTCGATATGTCCCAGCCAAACGTTCTGCCACGTCAACGTCAATCGATTTCATGGTGTTTTAACTGGAATGTGAGGTCTGATTTGTGAACAATTCGATTGTTATGCAAAAGAGTTCAAACGAATCAAAGTGTTTGTTGATAACTTGACAGCAAAGCAAATCAGATGTTAAAAGAACGTTAGAGGAACATTCTCCAAACCTAAAGGCAACATTCTGTTTACATGAAGTAAACTTTCCTGTAAAACTAAGAACCTTAGGATGTTTTATTTGAGGTCTAGTATTTAAGTATATTCTAATATTTTCTAGATTTGAATTTTTTTGTGCACTCAAGACATTTTATTAATATTTTGAAAATGAATCAACATCTAACAGTAGACTGTAAAAAATGATTTTTGAAGTTGTAAATACAGCAAAGATTATTGGATTACATTTTACAAGAAAAATACAGTTTCAGTCTTTGTATTATTTGCCAATTCTTAATAATTATTTGTGAAATTTACTAGCGTTTTCTGAGTGAAAAGGTTGGTCAATAGAATGCATGAATTTACACCAAACACAAATCAGTGAATCATTTATTTGAACCGGTTTACTGAATCTGAACTGAATCCTCAAAATGAAGCAGACATCAGATCTCTAACAGCAGAGGAGACAGCATACTCACATGTAAACTGGGGTGGTACGTGAGCAGACCATTGTCACACAAAGTGACGTATTTCTTCTTCCACTCCTTATTAAGTGACTTCCCACTTCTTTTTAATAAAATCCCCTGTTCAAGACAAAAACAATCAGTTATGAGGAGATTTCAAATCAGAAAAGATTCACAACACTCTGAATAATAACCAGCTGGGTCATTTTAATAACTCAGAAGCATTTTCAGGATTGGTATAAAGAAGGATCAGACGTCGAGACACTGTCATAAAGTAAAGCAGAAGTTTCCCATGCAGCACTGTGAAGCTTCATGTACTCATTCACACCCGAGTCACACACACTCATTTACATACACTTAAGGTCTATTTACAGTGTAGATTTTCACAGTCAATTTCCACACTGTTAAAACAAAACAATGCATCCTATAGAACTCATCACACCGAACATTTGCCATCAAACTTTGTTTTATTTTTAGTATGTTTCGCTCACGTTTGTTCATGCAAATGTTTGCCACTAATTTTCTTCAGTGATCTGTTGAGTGATCTTGTCATTCTTGGTGTGAACAGTGCTTTACGTTTATTGATTTAGTAAACGATTAATCCGAAATTACAAATTAGAAATCATACAACAAAAAGAATAACTGCATAGCAGCCAGAAAAACATTAAATTTTTAAATAACCTGCCAAAAAACCTCACACTTTAGTCACTCCTAGTTTTGATAAACACATTTTAAAGTAACTTTCTTCAGCATATTCTTGCCATAAGCTGCAGAAAAATATTATTTCCTTATATAAAATGTGTTATTAAAATTCTATATATATACACACATAAATACATTTTTCCATGTAACCTCTCCACAAAACTTTTTACTTTTCATTCCTAGTTTTGAAAACATATATAATATAAAATACATGTGTGTGTATATATATATATACAGTTGAAGTCAAAAGTTTACATACATCTTGCAGACTCTGCAAAATGTTGATTATTTTTACCAAGATAAGAGGGATCATACAAAATGCATGTTATTGTTTATTTAGTACTGACCTGAATGAGATATTTCACAGAAAAGATGTTTACATATAGTCCACAAGAGAAAATGATAGTTGAATTTATAAAAATGACCCCGTTCAAAAGTTTACATGCGCTTAATTCTTAATACTGTGATGTTATCTGAATGATCCACAGCTGTGATTTTTAGTTTAGTGATAGTTGTTCATGAGTCCCTTGTTTGTCCTGAACAGTAAAACTGTCTGCTGTTCTTCAGAAAAATCCTTCAGGTTCCACAAATTCTTTGGTTTTCAAGCATTTTTGTGTATTTGAACCCTTTTCAACAGTGACTGTATGATTTTGAGATCCATCTTTTCACACTGAGGACAACTGACGGACTCATATGCAACTATTACAGAAGGTTCAAACACTCACTGATGCTCCAGAAGAAAAAAAACATGCATTAAGAGCCGGGGGATGAAAACTTTTTAACAGAATTTTTCAAGTATCATATTTTTTCTTTATTTAGTACAGCCCTTCAGAAGCTACAGAAGACATTTACATGTTTCCCAGAAGACAAAATAAGTTAAATTTACCCTGATCTTCAAATTCAAAAAGTTTTCACCCCCGGCTCTTAATGAATCGTGTTACCTTCTGGAGCATCAGTGAGTGTTTGAACCTTCTGTAATAGTTGCATATGAGTCCCTCAGTTGTCCTCAGTGTGAAAAGATGGATCTCAAAATCATACAGTCACTGTTGAAAAGGGTTCAAATACACAAAAATGCTTGAAAACCAAAGAATTTGTGGAACCTGAAGGATTTTTCTGAAGAACAGCAGACAGTTTTACTGTTCAGGACAAACAAGGGACTCATGAACAACTATCACTAAACTAAAAATCACAGCTGTGGATCATTCAGATAACATCACAGTATTAAGAATCAATTAAAAAATTCAACTATTATTTTCTCTTGTGGACTATATGTAAACATCTTTTATGTGAAATATCTTATTTGGGTCAGCACTAAATAAACAATAACATGCATTTTGTATGATCCCTCTTATCTTGGTAAAAATAATTAACATTTGGCAGATTCTGCAAGGTGTATGTAAACTTTTGACTTCAACTGTATGTATGAATGTATACATACATACATACACTTACATATATGAAAACATATTTAAAATAAAAAAGTAATTTCATTTAGTATCTTTATGCCACAATGAGCTGCCATTGATAGAACTGTCAAGTTATTAACATTCAAAATAATTTACATAATTTTCATAATAGAAAAAATATATTTTTTATAATCCATATATTTTATATACTTATATATTATATTATGTTGTTATAAAATTCAGAGCAATCAATTCAAGCATCTGATATTTCTAAACAAAATAATTTTATTTCAGATAGGTGGGGAAAATAAAGTATATAAAACTTTGTGACAATATTATCCCACCCTCTGATCTCTGACATCAGTGAAAAAAATACAGTCCAGAACAACTTTTCCATTGATGAATAATGTTGAATTGGGCCCCGGCTCCGAGTTTGTGCTCATGAAAGTCTGTGAGGGCCTCACATCAGTGCTGTGGGGGGAGAGCAGGGGCTAAATCCAATTTGTGCATGGACTCAGTGTGTATTCTTTCGCCCGTTGAGCCGGCGAACTCTCTCAGACCTCTGCGAGCACGAGGATTAGAGCCTGTGATCCCCAGCTCTTCAAAAGCTTCCAGCCTCCGTCCCGTCCCCTGCTCAAGGCCTCACCATCAATCTCCCGCTGTTCTTTTAAAAAAACACTCACTGAGCACTTCTCCCCTAAAGTCCTGCCAGGACAAACACTCCCCGGCCAGGACTGGAAGTGCACAGAGTTGGGCGGCAGGGAGCAAAGGGGGGTTTGGGTGGCCTGTTTTGGCTTAATTAGGGGATTAGGGAAGATCCCTGTGCTCTTTACCACTTCCTGTTGGGAGTGAGAGAGTAGGAGGGCTCTGATGTGTTAACTGGCCAGCCCCGACCCCGAAGGGGACTAATCCACGTGAAGAATACACTACTTGCTAAACATCAGGTGCTGACCCGGGGTCAACTGGGTATCATGGTGTTTACCCGACAATCAAGTCCTAATCCTCTCCTCGCCTTGATCTGATCCCTCCATGGATATTCTCTCTCCTCAATACAACTCTATCTACTCAACCACCCTAGAAATACTACTGAAAACCTGTTGACACTTGGAAACCACAATGGAAACAAGTTTTATTTTAAACTTTATTGTGTTATCCTTGACGAATTGAGTGTATTCACTACTCTTTTTTTGTCAACTAAAAACAAACAAACAAACAGACACTTAGTGTCTCTCAAAAGGACTTTAAACATTACTTTTTAACATATTTGATTTGGATAAATGCATCAATCAAATGCTAAAATAAAATAAAATAAAAAATATGCAAAGAACAGCTGACTTGTTACATATAATTTTATATTACATTCATGTAAACTCAAACAGTAAATAAAATAGCAAAGAAAAAGTGTTGAAAAACAACTTGAACAGTAGTCTGCCAAATGCATACAAATAAAATATATAAAATAGAGTGAAATAAAATATGTAAAAATGGACTTGTTATATATATTTTTTTTACATTCATGTAGTTCAAACAGTAAATAAAATTTAAAAAACAATAAAAAAAAGCTGAAACAGTAATCTGCCAAATGCTTACAAATAAAATTAATAAAATGAGAAATAAAATGTAAAATAATGACATATATATATATATACACACAGTATATATAGCATTCATGTAGCTACTGACAAAGGCGTAACATTAAAAAATAAAAATGTGACATTTTAATTAAATAGAAAAAAGCTAAGTCAAATATTTTCAAACAGCTGTTCAGAAAATGCATAAAATAAAATAAAGTAGCAAAGAAAAAGCAAAGAAAAACAGGTTAAACAGTACTCTGCCAAATGCACATAAAATAAAATAAAAATAATGTAAAGTGAAATAAAATACATAAAAAAATGATATAATATTGCAGCTCAAACAGTTATACATATTTTTAAGTGATACATCAAAAATAAAGTAAGCAAACACAGCCATCTTTCCATTTACATATTAATTTCTCCAGCTCTGACTGATTGAATAATCCTGTAAAAACACTAAAGAAAGATGTGGTTGAGTGCTCTGGTCAAACTGGTATTCTTGCCTGTATTTGCTGTTCACAATATATCATGAACATTATACTAGAAGTGTCATTTGTGAAGCAGCAGCCATCTGTTAGCTAAACTGGCCTTTCATTATTTGTTCAATAACGCCTGTGTTCCTACAGAAGTGCTATTGGTTTGCCACGGACAGCCGGGTGAGCTCTTCTGGCAACGGCCTCTGTGTTTGTACATGACCGTCACAGAAGTCACGTCTGTTTCGAACAGTCATGGATGCATAAACATGATCGGTGAAATCACACCCCACAGTGCTGAAACAGATCGATGCTAAAGCAGACAAATATGAACGTCTAGCAGCAATAAAAAGAATGTAAAGCAATTTGTACAGGGTGGATTTGTGGAATTTGACAAATGACCTCCATGTACTTTAATACTTCAGATATTATGCATTACTTCTGAAATCATTAAAACACATTCAGCCTATTACTTACAAAAAGTACCAGGTTAACATGAAAAACCATGATTTATTTGACTTGTTAATGATTATTTGAATCTATTATTTGAAGTCTGCGTTAAAGTATCATAAATCTAAATATCAAAATAAAGTGTCTACTGTCTAGTTACTGTCTAATATCATCAGTGTACTGCAGCTTCATCACAGTACTTTTTTTGTAAGAGATTATTACTGTAAAGCATTTTTTTTTATTTCAGTTTTATTTTTTTTATTTTAAAATTGAAAATAAAAAAATTATATATTTACAGTTTAATAAATGTATACTTTAAAATAATTAGAAATCATGGTAGTGTTTGTTGTATTGCCTTAAGATAAATAAATAAATTGCATTACAGTAAAATCAGTATAAAAAAAATAGAAAATTAGATTTAAATAAATAAATGCATTACAGTCAATTTTGAGTATTAAAAAAAAGAAAAAAATATGTAAATTGCATTACAGTAAAACCAGTATAAAAAAATAGAAATGGCATTGCAGTTAATTTTGAGTACAAAATAATAAGATTTATGTAAATAAATTGCATTACAGTAAAACCAGTATAAAATATTAGAAAATATGATGCAAATAAATTGCATTACCGTAAATTGTGAGTGTAAAAATAATAAATCTTGATGTAAATAAATTGCATTAAAGTAAATTTTGAGTATAAAATAATAGAAAATGGTATAAGAAATTTCAATGAGAAACACCTTAGTGGGAATAATGGGAATTACAAAATAAAATTAAATACAATTATATTAAAAGCAATAGGGCATTATGTTAATGCACTTAAATCTAAAGGTAAAAATAAAATAAAAAGATTAAAGCATAAAATATAAAAAAAATTAAACAAAGCAAAATAGAGGGAGAATGTGACATATGTCATGAGAATATACATGATATTAAAAAAATGTCTTCAAAAGTAATGCAAAAGGTAGTTTACATTACATTAGACTCCTTTTTACCAAGACCTACATTCCATTTAGCCTTTAACATAAAATACACGACTGCCTTATTTAATGCCCACGCACCTGTCTGTCCTCTATCTCCTAAACCTACAGACACACAGTGTTCCTGCAGCTCAAACAGACACGTCTATCTTCAGGATGGCCTCCGTTCTGTGGTCAGCGGAGGGGGAAAGAAAGAGGAACTTACTGGGATTAAACACAAAAGCCTTGTGTTGACAGTCTCCCTGTGTCACCCCTGAGCTATCACTGCTATTGTTGTCCTTATTTACCATTTTTACTGATTGGGAGGGGTGTGGGGGGGTCCACAGTGTGTAATTTGCCCAGTGGGAGGTAATTATACTCCCATGGCACTTTGATCTTCCTGACTGTGCATTTGACTGGCCGGGCAATCAGCTCCATTCAAAGGTATCCCAGCATTGGCCGGCGTCCCCCTCTCCTTTACTCTCTCTGTGACTCTCCACTACAGACAAACAGATTACAATGACGGCTCTTAAAGGGATCATCTTTAAAGCTGGAGTGTAATTGATGTACAATGGAGGTAAAGTAAAGGAGGTTGACTGAGAGGATATAGACGTGTGATATGTTAACTGTAAGAGGGAGCGTCACCCCATCATCTTAATGCTATGATCCATATACGCCTGACTGCTCATGCACTTTTCAGTAAAAAAAAAAATAATTAAATTGAGATTAATTTACTTTTCAGATCTTCAATTTATAATAAATATTTATAATAAAATTATTTGTAATTTTTTTTTCTCAGAACACAACAGAATTGCAATGAATTACAAAATTCATTTAAAAAAAAAACTATTTTTGTAAACTTTCTAAACTACTTTAAACTACTATTTGTAAACTGTTAAATGTCAAATAGGGGGAACTTTGGAAACTATCTCTGAACTACTACTTAGCAAGAATTTCTAAAACACTTCATCTAAACTACCTTTGTAAATGACTTCTATTACTATTTTATTTGTAAACTATTTCTATACTACAATGAAATGAGTATTTATAAACTATTTCTAAACTAGTTTTGTAAACGAGTACTAAACTACCTTGAAAAATTATCATTTGAAAACTATTTGGAAGCTAATTCTAAACAATTTTATTTGGAAACTATTCCTAAACTACTACATGAAAACTACTTCAAAATGAGTGATATAATCTATTTCTAAACTATCTTATTTATAACCTTCTATTTGGAAACTATTTCTAAACTGCCTTTGTAAACTACTTTATTTGATTTATTTGAATATACTATATGGAAACTGCTTCTAAAGTTCTATATGGAAACTATTTCTAAATTACTTTTATAAACGACTTTTAATTTCTAAATATACTTGGAGACTACTTTAAAATGACTTTATTTGTAAACTATTTCTAAACTCTTTTTTAAACGTATGTAAACTACTGTGTGCAACCAGATTTGCTTAAAGTCAGAGGTTGCATGTGACACTTGTCACAGGGATGATGTCTGTTCAATGTGACAATGCTAATCTCTGGCAGGGGTTAAAGGTTAAGGCTAGGGTTAATTTGAAAATTGAATCAGAGGTTCAAAAAAGAACAAATGAATGAACAACTCTACTAAAGAAAAATAAATATTTGACAGCTACTCCGTCAAGAACTACTGCTAATTACCAAGACGAATCCTTTCAAAACCACATTAGCTCTTTCTGACGTCAGACGTCAGAGTATTTCACTAAACAGAATTCAATTTCTGTTCAAACCCCTACAATAAAAAAAACTGACTAACGTACGTAGAATGTAAAGAATTTTAAACATTTGTTTCTCATCAATGTTTAAGGTTGCCAAAAGTTTCTGTACATTATAAAAAAAAAAACAGTTCTAAATCACAGTCAATGAAATCAAACAGAAAAAAGAAGCAAAAAATTAATTACGGGGAATTTTAAAGGACACGGTTTCATAAATTATATTCAATTATTTTAAAAAATCATGTATACTCGTGTATGTATATATATATATATATATATATATATATATACACACACACACACACACACACACACACACACACACACACACACACACACACGTAAATATATATATATATATATATATATATATATATATATATATATATATATATATATACACACACACGCAGAACAAAGTATAAAATATAAAAATTATATATCTAACATAAAAGCAAAATAAACTCTAAATAAGAAATTTAAGGATTCAAAGACAATATTTCCTAAAATGTAAGTTCATGGAGATTCAAACACATCATGAGAAGAGTAGGCCAAAGACGGAGTACCAATTTCTTACAGTATTGAAACTGATTCACAAAAAAGCAAAGAGTATTTTGTTGGTTACCAAATTATTGTGATATGCATATCACATAAATAATTACAATATATAATACAATTTGAATAATATACATATAATTCAGCAATCTGCATACCAACTTCCACCATTACGACAACAGGCTAGATAGAAAAATCAAACAAAGTTCAACTGTGTTACACTGACATCTGTTGGTTGCACAAAGAAACTGACTGAGAAAGCCTAAAACAATCATGTTCATAATTTCAAAGTCTTTAAAAAGTATTTTAGTGCTGACACACACACACACACACACAAATTTCATATATACACACAAAAACCCTTAGGATATTGACATTTGACTAATCCTCATAACCGGTCTACAGTTCTACCCTATAACAGTGTACTTACCTCATATCATGAGTGGACGAATGCGGTCACGTACCTGTTTGATGGGTATGGCCCTTCCACTCCCTATACTGTCAGTTTTACTCTCAATGCTCTTTGTCTGATCACTGGCTTTCCGTGACTGCAAAGAAACAAGACAAGATGTCAGTGCGAAGAACAAACTGGGAACACACATGGAGGTGGGGAGGGTATGTGTGTGTGTGTGTGAGTTGTGCCTTAACTCTAGTGTGTGTGTGTGTGTGTGAAGTGAGTGTTGGTGTGTGTGGTGGGGGACAACATAAAATCGCAAGAAAGAGGCTCAAATAAACGCGCAAGCAGAACGGTGCAAACATACAGCAGCACATTGAACGTGCAGTATATATAGATACATATTTACACAGACCAGGACAGACACACAGAACAAAACGACAACGGAAAATATCAAGTTCGATCAATAACGAAACACAGGAAGTCAGAACTAAACCCCCCAAGAGCTCTTTTGTGATCTTTGGCGCCTCCATGTGGCTTTACCAACCACAGACGCATTAGATTCAAACAATACAAGAACAATAAATGCAGCTTTATTTACAAAAAAGGTTAGCAGAGGAGGAAAAAAGTTAATACGGTGCAATCTTTTTCTGACAGCCTCCACCTGTTAAAACATCTGATAAACAGGTCAGACGAGAATAAAACAAATCAGAATTAGGGTTAGATTCACAAACATTTCAAAACAAAGCAAAATCAAGTGAAAGAAAAGATAGTTTATACATCATTTCAGTTCTGGATTTCAAGACGTCCTTCGCTTTTCAGTGGCTGGAAATGGCATTAGGGAAAGAATAAACGTTAAACAATGAATCCTCTCATAGAAAATGACCCACAATGCAACATGAATGCTCACTCATACCCGACAGACAACATTATGGCGCTCATTCGCAAATGGAGAGAGAGATAAAGTTTCATGATAGACTCAAATAAACTAGGCTAATGTGTATTTTTCAACAGTTTATTTTTTCGTTTGGATATATACAGACACCATACAAATCAAGTCACAGGTTTACGTGGAAATAGTCAACAGGCAGAGCCACACATTGCAGTTCCCACAAGAGAGAGTTTGACTAAAGAGACGCTGTTTCATATATCTCATATATGTATAGAATATACTTTCAATAGAATACCATTGGAAATCAAATTCAATACAAGATATACGGCAGTCTATATTTGTCCATTATTGAATGATATAAAAAAACCGAAACAGTGTGCAACGCATGGAACAGTTCATCTTAGCACATCGTCATGAAATAAAAAAAATGAATAAGCAAAAAAACAATCAAACAAAAGAACAAAATAATGGCTCTGGGTCACAAATAGATACTACATTCATACAAGTCGGTGCATTTCCGTCACGCTTCTCTATGTCTATGAAGGCCTTCATATCGTTCAGACTTCACACCGAGCGAGGAAACCGCGTCCACGCGCCGCCGCGGCACCTGCATCAACTAAACGAGCGGCTTTATAAACGCATCACAACGCAATGTGACGTCTCAGGGCGTCATGTGACATCATGTTAGTTTCACAGTTGAATGGTGGTCAGCATATCGAACAAGAAAGCTATGTCATCGGGAATCCAGATTCACATCTTTTTATTGTTGAGGGATCCGGCGCTATGCCGACCGTGCAGCATCAGGACCTCGACTAGCATCACATTCCAGTATGACGTGGTTCACAAAGCCGTGGTCTTGTTAATAACGATGAAACGGAGACGCGGGGTGCGGTTCATGGCGTTCGGTGTGAAGTTTGACTAGCTAAACTAACCCATCAGACACAGAACTCAAAGGAAAGACAATAAATAGGAAAATAAATAGGAAAAAAAAAACAGAGAATATCTTGGCAAAGTGTTTGGAATTACCGCAAAAGTTCTGTCCGTTCGAGTTACGAAGCAATTTTGGGCGTTGTTGATGGCTATTGTCCGGGTTGGTGAACATTTAGAAATAAAATAACTGATTATGATTCAGTTCAGTGTGTTCATGTAACGCAAGTTTGAAATCTGTCTTTTTCTGTCCAACCAAATGTCCTTTAAACTCAACCATGGCTGCCAAGGGGCAAGTGTCCAAGAAAGCCATGGTGATACCCACGATGCAATGCGGGCTATTAGGGGGAATAAAGCAGCGCTTGTTTGCTCCTCCTCACTGAGGACCCCCTCCCATAATGCATTGCGGTCGTACCACCACCACCAAGGGCTCGTCTAATTGAGGAGAAGCTGGAAAGCCCTTTTAGTTGAAGAAAGGTTGGAAACAGAAGAACAAATCTGGAAATATCGACAAAAACAGTTCAACACTTTGGTCACGGGGAGCGTGGACAGAAAGGTTGTAAAGGGAAAAAAAAAAGCAATGGATCGCAAAAATGCGTAGACATCTACATTGGAGATGATGGCGGATGAAGTATGATTATTGGCTTTTTACAGGGCAAAATAGTGATGATGTGTCGTGAAATAATAAAATAAAATAAATGAAACCCTTCCCTCTTCCTGTTCTCTCACAGAATGGAAAATAAACAGACGCCACATTAGACCAATGACAAAAATATCTGAATGGTCGTTTTAGGTATCATGGAAGCACTGTGCTTGGTTTCCTGTCCTCTGCTGACATCTAGTGGCAAAGACACACACTTATGAAATGATATTCATGAGAGAATGTTGTGAATTATGAGGTGACAGGAAATATTACTAAATCGGCAAACTGTTCTTTTTATATTATTCAATAATTACATGAGCTTTAGTCTTTACATTTTTTAAAAAGTAATTATTATTTTTTATAACATTTTTAACAAAATATTTAATTATGGCTTTCTTTAAAATGTAAATATTTTATTTTTATTTAGTGTGGAAAAAAAATTAGTTGTTACTGACTGCAAACAAAAAATCTTACATTTTTTATTCAGTCTTACCTTAATTTATTGGCATTGGTATTTATATATTTGAATACATATATAATTTTTTTCTTTCTTTCTTTGTAGGTGAAATGCTATCCTTTACTCTACTAGTGGTAACAAATTTACTCTTTCACTATGACCCAAAAGACTATGATTATAAGGCCACTCTTGACTTGGAACAATTAAATAATACCTAACATAAATTATATGTATATGACTTTGAAAAAAGCTGCCGAAAACTCTGGTGATCAGCTAGCAAACACAAAACAAAGGCTTTTCTCATTTTTTGCATGCTATTTCTACAAATTTAGCTCGGAGTGGCTATTATGATCCAATTGCCAATGAGATGACGTCGAAAGGGGAAATTAGTAACCGATCCAGATCTCCCGGCCGTCTTCTGAACGTTGTAGAGAGGCTGCGTGGCCCCTCCCTCTTGGTTTGGCTCCTCCCACTCTCCCTCCCCGCCCTCACCCCTGTTCCCGCCCACACCGTAAGTCCGGCTCCTCAGAAGGTCATGAGTTGAAACTCCCGTTCGCTCTGCCACTCGGGCACCCAGACGGGGTAGGTGGCGTGCTTCGGCTCCATTACGCGCACCGGCAGAGCGTCGTGTCTCGCGTGGATGGGGTTAGACACGACCTAGCAGGGAGGGAGGGAGAAAAAGGACAGGGGACGCTAGCACAAGAGCCGCCACTGCTGCAGCCAATCACCTTGTGTGATCCTTCTGATTGGAGGAGACTTTGGGGGGGGGGATGGGGACAAATTCGACTGGTTATTTGGAGGGGGGTGGTGATTGGCTGAATGGACAAAGGTGGATCTTGATTGGTTAGATTGGAGATGGTGGTGTTGCTAGTACAGTGTGTGTGGCTCTGCCTCTCTCTCTGTCTGGCTCCAGCGGAAAGACACGCTAGGTGAATGTCTGTTAAAGAAGAGAAGGGGGCGGGGCTTGCTAGGGAATTTTGCTGATTGACACAGTGAAATTAGGAAGGGCACAGGGAAAACATCAGTATCGGGGAGGGCAGGTATTCAAATCCAGAGAAGATAAAAAGCTAAGTTCCCTTGGTGTAAAGCTTTTCAATTTACAGTGTATATAAAGGACGAGGCAAATCAAAATTGGCAGGAAAAAATAGCGTAAATCAAAGCGCCTATCCTTGTCCTAAACATCTCTCGTCATTTTAATGCTTTCCTTCCCACGTTTACTGAAATATGTAGCTATAAAAAGCATGTGGTCATGCGCTTCTGTGGTAGCAGAGGCAGGAGGGATTCGGTTACACTTAGCTCCATACCTCCCTCTTGTGGTCAGAGATGGCATTACGCTCTCTGGCTTTGCCCTCCACTGCCCCGGGGTTTGAGGGGAAGGGGGTGATGAGACCTAAGGGCAGATCCACTCACTGCAGACCTAGAAACAGCTTCTCTCTAGCTCACTGGCCGTCTGAAAGCAGCAGGGGCTGCTGGGAGATCTGCAGTCAGGGGAAGTCCAGCACTCTCAGTAGTGGGAGTGCGTGGTGCTCTGCATTAGCTGCCTCATACTTACTGTGAAGATGTTGGAGCGTCGTTTGGACTGCTTGCGGATGGGCGTGGGAGTGTTGGAGGCGGCCACCGTCTCGATGCGCATCTCCCTCTGGCTTATGCTGGGGGTGGAGGGAACAGAGGAGGAGTAATCGCTGAACGCGCCTCCTCCATTAGCAGCCTGAAACAAACAGAGGGGGAATGGGGATAGATAGATAGATAGATAGATAGACAGACAGACAGACAGACAGACAGACAGACAGACAGATAGATAGATAGATAGATAGATAGATAGATAGATAGATAGATAGATAGATAGATAGACAGATAGACAGATAGACAGACAGACAGACAGACAGACAGACAAACAAACAAACAGATCGAATGACAGACAGACATTAGATAGATAGATAGATAGATAGATAGATAGATAGATAGATAGATAGATAGACAGACAGATGATAGATAGTCAGACAGACAGACAGATAGATAGCCAGACAGACAGATGATAGATAGATAGATAGACAGACAGACAGATAAATAGATAGTCAGACAGACAGATGATAGATAGATAGAGACAGCCAGATGATAGATAGATAGCCAGACAGACAGACACACACATGATAGATATATAGATAGATAGATAGATAGTCAGACAGACAGATGATAGATAGACAGACAGACAGATAGAGACAGCCAGATGATAGATAGATAGAGTCAGTCAGACAGACAGACAGACAGACAGACACACACATGATAGATAGATAGATAGATAGATGATATATAGATAGATAGTCAGACAGACAGACAGACAGACAGATAGAGCCAGATTATAGATAGACAGACAGACAGACAGACAGATAGATAGATAGTGACAGCCAGATGATCGATAGATCGATAGATAGATAGATAGATAGATAGATAGATAGATAGATAGTCAGACGGACAGATGATAGATAGACAGACAGACAGATAGAGACAGACAGATTATAAATAGACAGACAGACAGACAGATAGATAGAGTCAGTCAGAAAGACAGACACATGATAGATAGATAGATATATAGATAGACAGCCAGACAGACAGACAGACAGACAGACAGATAGATAGAGACAGCCAGATTATAGATAGACAGACAGACAGACAGACAGATAGATATAGATAGTGACAGCCAGATGATCGATAGATAGATAGATAGTCAGACGGACAGATGATAGATAGACAGACAGACACAGACAGACAGACAGACAGACAGCCAGATTATAAATAGACAGACAGACAGACAGACAGACAGACAGACAGACAGACAGACAGATAGACAGATAGATAGATAGATAGATAGATAGATAGATAGATAGATAGATAGATAGATAGATAGATAGATAGATAGATAGACAGACAGAGTGAACAAAATTATCAGCATGATTTTCTGGATTTTGACAGGCAGCACATTTTATATAGTTTATTATTGTTCATAAAGGCCTATTCTTCCATCCCAATTCTCATACTTGTTCTATGCATATGAATATGATAATAGGAAAGTACATGTAAGTGTGCAGTAAGATTGTGTAAAATTGTGTCCTGATACCACATATGCCTTTGTTGCATACTATGAGTGTTTGTTAGTAGCCATGGTAAACCTTTTAATGCATTAAATAGCTACTACAATTATTGTTACTGTTGTAAATCTATAATAATTTCTGTAATTTTATTTAATTTATTTGTGATGACAGTTTTTTAAAGTAAAAATAATTAACTATTTTTGTGGAAAATATACCATGGTAAATTTTCAGAACTTAAATATGTGCATTCTAAAAAAACAACTAGCCAATTGTGATCCAGTTTGCATGCTAGTTGCTTCAGGACAGGTTTAGGCTAACTGAGGCTGATCCTAGATCAGCACAAACACCCCAGACTCACCTGATTGATGTGTACAGAGGGGATGGATGCGGACGGAACTGACGAGTGGCTGGGAGAGTTGGGCAGAGATTTACACGGACCAATCGAAAGCTGCTGTTTTTTCCTTAGCGCCACCACTTTCTGAGCAACTGCAATCACATATCATAAATATTAACTATGACATATAACTAGTGTTGCTTTCATCAACGAAAATTATGACGAAATATCGTCGTCAACGAACCTTTATCACGTGACGAAAACGAGACGAGACGCAACGTAAATGCTGGTCATGTGACGATGACTATAATTAAATGTATAATGCAATATTGTTGACGAATAAAAACGAGACTAAATGTGGTTTACAAAATAAAAACTATGCTAAAATGTCTCTTCATTTTCGTTGACCAAAACGAGACGAAACTAAATGTTATAATGTTATTTCGTCTCGTTTTGTCATGTTATTATTATTATTTTGCAGTATTTCTGTCTCACTTCAGGGGCTTCAGGGTTGCCAGGTTTTCGCAACAAAACCCGCCCAATTGCTACTCAAAACTAGCCCCATCGCATTTCGAGGGGGGTTCCCCGGTAAAGTTCGCATTCCAGGGGCTAAATATCACGTTATCGGGGTCGCTTCAACCCGCGGACATGAAAAACAACCCGCTGCAACAGTGTTAAAGTATCCCAATTCCGGGAAAACCGCGGACTTGGCAACACTCTGCGCAGACGCAGGCGACGTCAATTCCTCAAGCCCCACTCGCGCCATTATTTAGAGGATGACAACAAACAAAGTTAAGTATGACACAGAGAAAGGGACCGATGGCCGGCTTCATCTGACTTCAGTTTACAAGCAATACAAGTAACAGACACACATTTTATTTGCACTTTTTAGTATGTTATTGTAGCTCGAGCATTCAAGCACCTTGTTTCTCTTTGTTAAACTTGAATGTATTATTTTTTCTGGCATTGTCATGAGATGCTATTTTATTTATTTTATTTTATTTATTGTTTTTATTTGTTTAAATTTATGTGTGTGTACTTCTAACATGTTTGGTTGGTAAAATAAATGTTGTAAATTCAAATCAGAGCGTCTTCCGTGTCTTGAGTCTATAAGGTAACAATAATATAACCTTGTTTGAAATGGGTTTGGCTAAAAGAAAATGTTGGTTTCGTCTGTACTACTAGGTACTTATACTATATTGACTGGGTTAAATAGAATTGCATTATTAAAAAGAGACTAAAATACAATTTTCATTGACTAAAACTAGACTAAAATGTCATCAGTTTTCGTCGACTAAAACTAGACGAAAATAGTCATGGATAATTCTGACTAAAATAAGACTAAAATGCTCAGACTTTTAGTTGACTGAAACTTGACTAGACTAAAAAGAGTATGAACGTGACTAAAACTAATAAAAACTAAAATGAGAGCTTCACACAAAGACTAGACTAAAACTAAAATGAAAACAGGCCGCCAAAAACAACACTACATATAACTATGAAATCCATGCATTAAATAGATTAAAAGTGACAGTAAAGACATTTATAATTTCTGTTTGAAAAAAAATGCTGTTCTTCGTGTTTTCTTAAAAAAAAATAGAAAGGAAAAAGAAACAAAAAATGAAGAAATGAAACTGAAGACTGAAGTAATGATGCTGAAAATTCAGCTTTGCATCACAGGAATAAATTACATTTTAAAATATATTCAAATAGAAAACAGTCAATTTAAATTGTAATAGTATTTCACATTTTCCATATTTTTGATCAAGAATCAAGAGAAAAAAAATCTCATCAAACTTTTGAATTATAGGGTAAAGTATGCAAGTATTTGTCCACCTCTTGTACACTGAATAAAAATGTATGAACAGTATATATTAGTTTGACTTTAAATGTGAAATTGAAAATTGAGTTAAAAAAATATTAAATTAAAACATATATTTTCAATTTATTTTAGGAAATATTATCAAAAATGTTTATGTATAATAAACATTTTTGTAAAATGCATTTTAACGTGTTTCGCACAGCTAGTCTAGATACTAGCTGTTTTTGTTGTTTTAGTCCAGCATATGACCAACTATGCTTATGGGAACAATTAATAATTCAGCTGTCTATTAATAACCTATAACGTCTCTCAAAGCCAATGATTTGCAGTAAATGTGACTATGAGCATAAACAAGACTACAAGGTAATTTATTTCCAAACATAATTCATAAAGGGCGATAAATTCATATGACATTCAGTGCTTATTATTTTGGTAGGGAGATTTTCATAACTTTTGTACAGTTTGTTACAATTTTTCAGTTCTAATGACGCACATAAGGTTTCTTCCCCAGCTGTGAAATGTTTCTGTGCAGATTTACTGCATGAAACTGGAAACCCTGGAGACTTAGATTGTGCCTAAAGCCATTTAACAAGTGACTCAACATTATTCACTTTTACTTTTCACAAAAACAACGTATCAGAGAAAGAACGAGCTGTACACATGCGAAAGAACCGGCAAAGTCGAGATGATGTTGATCCGTCTGCCTTTTCAAGTCGAACAGCTCACCGTCTCCAGACAACAAGCGCATCTCTGTCTTTTAATTATTTCAAATGCAGCCCGAGGAGGCAATTACATGCAGGAGAAAACAGCAACTGTCAACACCCCAGCAATAAAGGCAGGGACGAGAGAAATCCATCCTGACAACTATGATATTGGAGAGCGCGGAGGAAACTGCAACACTGCGGAGAAATAAAGCTGCTGGAATTATCGCAGCCCCTGCAACCGCGGGAGGAAGTCTCACACGGATATATAGAGCAGCGATACCAGATTACTGCGCGCCTGCTTGATAAATACTTATGTAATATGTATTTCTAGGTGCTGTGAAACCACTCTACCTCGAGCAGGCGGCTAGAGGGACACAAAAGAGATGTGTGGGCAGATTTCTGTAGCTTGCTCTGCGATACATTCATGCCACATGACGAGAGTGGGCGGAAGAGAGCGCTATCAGTGAACTCAGAGTGCCACTGATATTGCAGCTGGTTCTCAGGATCGTTCGCAATAACTGCACTAACCACAAGTGATGTAAAAACACGCTGGAAAAACAGGAGATAAAAGCAGGATCCAGAACATCAGATGCATTCAGAATGCCTCACAGCCATCCTTAAAATCTGCTGTATGTACATAATATAATACAGTAAACTAATAATTAGTGCTGTCAATCGATTTTTTTTATTTATTAATTA
The DNA here is from genome assembly GCA_023376895.1 of Aspiorhynchus laticeps. Classification (NCBI taxonomy): domain Eukaryota; kingdom Metazoa; phylum Chordata; class Actinopteri; order Cypriniformes; family Cyprinidae; genus Aspiorhynchus; species Aspiorhynchus laticeps. The sequence continues at coordinate 34,465,731 of CM041807.1, forward strand.
TCGCACATTTTTCTGAAATTAATCGCGATTAATCCCACTTAACATTAAAGTTTTTAAATATACTTTTATATTGCAATAATTTCACATTCAATCTTCACATTAATGTACAAACAACATAAAGACAGTATATTTTTAATATTTGTTTAATGGCATCTTTATTTTTATGACTGAAGGCCAGTATCACTGATACCAATTAATACTGATTTCCCTATAAAAATGTTTTTCCCTAATATTTAACTACTGACTATAGCCATTCAACTTTACATTATAATTAAGAGCTATCAATTTTAACATGTATTAGACTTTAAAAATAACTTCTAATTTAAGTGAACTTAAAACAATCTTCACATAAACCCATTATAATAAATGTCATATTACCTGTGCCCCTCAGCAGAAATATAAAGAAATTGAATAAAGTTATCAAACACTAAATTCTAAACTAAATACGGATGAATCCTTAAAACTATAAAAGTTATTGATTTCCTCTTTTTTCTTTTATTCTTGATGAACAGACATCACAGCAGCTGGTTATTATGTTGTTTTTGGATGCTATTTCTTTAAGAGCTGCTGCTGAACATGACGCGGATCTGACACACATCGTACTTTCAACTCTACCTTTTCTGACCCATTTCAGTCTCTTCTAATGAGCGGACGAGTTGAATCAAGTGTGTTAGATGAGGGAGACAGTGCTGGGCTCCAGGACAGTTTTGAAAACCATTTCAGAGACATGTTCTTAATGTAACTCATATATAACATATTACATTCATGCACAGTTTTATGGCAGCTTTAATCGCCTTTTTGGTAACTTCATGACTTAACTGATTACGACATTGCATGCTCGTAGATTCTTTTGCGATTTGATATGAATTATACAGTTATACAATTATACAGGCCATGCGCGCGCCGGCACCTTTGTGCGTGTATTAAAGAGCACGCGCTGCGAGCACAGTACAGTTTCCACGCTCGTTTGACTCGTGCCTGACGCTGAAGTGAAGTTGAAGCGCGTCTGAAACGTCTCTGGTTTGATGTGCTCGTAAAGACGTTCTGCGACTGAATAAATGCACTTCTTGTCAAGAAAAAAGAGACAGAATTAGCAGTTATGAGTGAGGTGGCCAACCCTAGCTCCGCCCCTGCGTTAACTAATTTTAACCCTTTAATCTGAAAAAAATATTCGCCTGCGTTAACGCACTAATATTGACAGCACTACTAATAATATAATAATTAATACCCCCTTCATGGTCATACCTTTAAAGATTAATACATTCAAATACATGATCAATACCAAACTTCACAGAGATTTATCACTATTGTTGTTTTATGATGATGCCAACTATTTTTAAGTGTCTGATAACCAGCATGCAATGAATGTTTTAACTGATATGTTATTATTGCTTTACATCTGCTTTTTGACATAATAAAAAAATTATCATTAGACTACAACAATAAAGCATAACATGCTTTATGAACATTATAATAGTAGTAGTAGTAATATTATTATTATTATTATTATATTAACAACAACGATAATAATTGTTATTGGAAATTATTTTTTGTTTATAAATTGTTTTTGTGTCTAAATAATAACAATAACAACAATAATAATTATTATTATCACTGCTTTTGTTGTTAATACAATAATAATAACAATAATAATAATAATAATAACAGTAATAATAATAATAATCTTTATTATTATTGTTGTTGTTATTTCATTATGTTTATAGTGTAAATGAAAATAAAGTTTTGCTTATTAAAAAGTTAGTAATATTAATAATAATAATGATAATAATAATAATTTATTATTATTATTATTTTATATTAACAACAACATCGATAATAATAATTATTGCCATTGGAAATTCATTTTTGTTTATTAAAAAGTTTTAGTCTGTCTAAATAATAATAACAATAATAATAATAATAATTATTATTATTGTTGTTGTTAATATAATAAAAATAATAATACTTTTCTTGTTATAGATATTCTTATTGTTTTTTTCATTATGTTTACAGTGTAAATGAAAAAAAAATTGTTTATTATTTTTTATTATTCTATTTTGTTTATTATTATTATTGTTGTAAATGTATGAACAACAAAAACAACAACACCAATAATAATAATAATGGAAAGTCATTCATAAAAAAGTCATATTAATAAATGGAACATATATATTTTTTATTAATTATAATTTTTTTTTTTAAATGCATTTCTGAATAAATGGCTGCACTCCTGAATAAATGGATAAAATTCCACTGGCTTGGATGGGTTAGATTTGTTGTTCTAAAAACATTCTTACAACCTCTTTGCAAAAATACCTTCAGAATTATTAATGCTTACACAGGATTCACATAAAATATTACCAAAAATTATCAGGAGCAACAAGGTACTTCAGTCCAATACTGATCCATATTTATATATAAAAGACAAGCTATGTACTTCATTTACAGAGGTCAACCCTAAAGGTCATGAAGAACAGAGTGTATTAACTGCAAAGCAGGTTAGTAAACTCACACCTGAGGATAAACACTTAAAGTAGTGTTCAGAGACACTGGTTAACACATCTGGCATCTCACCATCTTGAAAGACTCTCTCGACGTTAAGACCATAGGTGGAGCAGGTTTCGTAATACGTGGAGCGTTTCAGGTCGTTGGACAGTTTCCGAGCCCGGGCATCATCTATCACTCTTGGGTTGGCAGCGCTGATGGCATCTAGAAATCATATGATGGCATAAGACACGGCATATTCATTTTTGGGTGTACTTTTCCTTTAAACTAGCTCTTCGGCACACATAATGACAGTACAGCATCTACATGCTCATAATTGTTAATTATGTGTCTCATCAAAGTGCAATTTGCATACAAGGACTGGGCGAATGTGTCTTTCAGCTCACTGCAGATGAGACTTCATATCCTGCTGCTTTGTTAAAGCAAGACGAATGTACCATTTCGTCACCTTTAGACTATGACTAAGTGTGAGACTTTCATGGCGGATTTAATAAAAACAAGTGCACATCACATTCGGTGCATCCTGTGTTCTACTGTAGAACAGTGATGGTGATAGAGTCAGTGATGGTGTTATGACTCACCCTGCGTCCCCACCAGCACCATGGGAACCTCTGCCGTGTTCCTGTAGCTGGAAAGACGCAGGAAGTAGTTATAAACTGTCTGGAAGCTGATCTCATCCTCCAAGCTGAAGACGAACACCACCGCGTCCACCCAGGCAGCAAACTGAAACACGACAACAAAACCGTATCAAGCTCAGCATCTTTTGATTTAGCTATCAGATTTTGCTTTTTTAAACAATTTATTATATTATATTCATATTTTGAATCAGTCTTTTCATTGTAATTTTGGTTACATTTTAGCAATTTTGTGTATTTATTTATTAGTATTTATAACAAATCTGGGGTTAGTAGGCTTTTTATTTTGAAAGAAATTAATACTTTTATTCAACAGGCTTATATATATTCAATAAATAAAACAAACTTCTTTCATAAAACAAACAACATTTTATTTTTGAATGGTATGCCGTATTGACCAGAATATAAGAATGTTTTTTTCTTGGAAATGCATCTGAAAAAAATGCGGTCGTCTTATATTCAGGGTCTAGACTTTGACATATCAATAATACACCTGCAACAATAGGTGGCGCCAAAAACACATGAAACGAGTGTGCCATGAAATATGTAATGTATGCGTGTTGTAAAGATTGCGAGTGAAAACAAAAACAAAACAAAAGAAGCTGCACGAGTCGTGACTGTCATGTTAGTCTGATGTGAACAAACTTCCTCTGTAAGTGATTTTAAAACAGAAGACAGAACCCAGATTTGAAGACTACAATAAGATTTCACTTCTACTGTTAATACAATTTTGGTAGGCTTCTATGAGATGGATGGACTAAATGTTATATTATTCAGATGGGCTTACTGTTATTTTTATGGTATATCAAAAAGTGTATATTTTTAAATGTCATTGTTGGTACATTTTACCAGTACTTACCATACTTTCAAAACAAAAATTAAAATAGGAAAAATATGCAATATGAAAATTATTTAAGAAAAAAATGTGTTTTACAGAGGAAAAAAACCCAACAAGATTTGTTTTTCAAAAAAAGCCTTTTTTCAAAAGGTACATCAGGAAAACGGGGGGTCGTCTTATATTCGGGTCAATATATATATACACACACACACACACACACACACACACACATACACATACACATACACATATATACACACACACTTATGCACATACAGTATATACATATATATATGCACATACACAGCATTATTTTAGTATCAAATTTAGTATTTCTGTATTATTTTTGTATCACTGAAAGACACTATTGCAGTTCATATTTTACTTGTTAATATTTTTAATATTACTTTATACTTGTTAATATTTTTAATCAGTTTTTATTTTTATATTTTCTATGTTCATTTTAGTTCAAATTTGAGCAATTTTGTTGTGCTTTTTTTGTTTTGTTTTTGTTTTTATATTTTATTTATTTATTTTATTATTATTATTTTTGTTTTGTTTTGTTATTTTAGTACATCAAGATAAATTAAATTAAAATAAATTATGCCCTGGTAACTAGTAAAAAATTATTTTAATATAATTATTTTATATATATTTAATATAATTATAATATAATTATATATATATATGTGTGTATATATATATATATATATATATATATATATATATATTGTGTATATATATATAATATATATATTTATATATATATGTATATATATATATATATATATATATATATATATATATATATATATATATATATATATATATATATATATAGTTTACTGAAGCCCTACGTGTGAGTTATTACTCTATTTGTTTTCCATTTCCTGCAGGAGAATAATTCTAATCATGGATAAATTACACGACCAGCAACTCGAATTGTTTCGGAGCCCTGAGACACACTCATTGACGTCTGCTTGAAATTTGAAGGGCCACATTACAAATTCTTGTGGTAATTTGCATTCTAATCAATTACGCATTACCATAAAACCAGCTAAACGGAACACAGACTAACAGAGAATAATTATCGCCGCAATTCCACCAGGAGCTACACTGGCAGAAAAGTTTCACTCGAAATCCGCATTCCCACAACACAGGAAGCCAGTACTCATCCACGGCTGAAAGCTGCCATGAGAACCATCAGACTATAATTACACTGAGCCACAGCAAAATGTGAAAATAGGGCCACCCTGAAATGGGCCCCACGGGGCAAGTACAGCGGTTCATATCGACACGGCCCTGCGTCCCGCTCTCTGCTGGGGGAATGAGGACTGGGTGACACATTTGTGGAATATTTTAGCAGCTATTTGGACAGTTCTCTGCTTTTCTCAACTTGCGAAAAATCGCACTTTCTCGGATATCATCAATTATTGTAGCGCCGCGTCAGCATGCAGCCCTGGAGCTGCAAATTGAACAAGATAATTAAGGTGTTTGGGGTATTACTAGTACTTTACATGGAAATATGAAAACAGTTTTTATCCACAAACGCTACAGTTAGACGTCCTTACATGACCAGAAAATTCACCCAATTCACCCAAAACTACTTTTCAAGAATTTTCATGCTGCTTTTTTCCATAGAGTGAAAGCATACAATGACCAAAGTGTATGTTCATTTCCCCTACTTTTATAATTAGTTTACCTTTGCTGTCATCTAATACTTACTTTGCTTTAATCTATAAAAACACTACAAATGTAAGAATACTGATAAATGTAATCTTTAGCAAATCTCATAATGAACATCCATTTTTATACTGCACATTATGAATTATCAGTATATCATATTTTAATTTTAAAATCAGTCCTTCTCTATAATACAAGTCATGATGAACACATGTATGGTGCTTTTTCACCCTTTTTTGGACCTCAATAGCCACTGGTCACTATATACTTTGTTGTACAATCAATTTTCTATGGAATAGAGCAGCATGAACATTCTACATAATATCTCCTTTTGTGTTCCATGGAAGAAATAATGTCACACCTGTTGGAACACACATAAGACATGAGGGCAGATGAATGAATTCTAATTTTTGAGCAAACAATTCCTTTAACTTATGTTTGATATTTTTATTATATAGTATTTTTATATATAGTATTATTATATAGTTTATAGGTTTGTGCAGTGCTGTTAACTAATTGTTAATTAAAACTAAAACTATTAAAATGGCCTATTATAAAGCTATATAATATATAAAATAAAGCTTTAAAATAAGTTAAAGCAAACAAAAAGTAGTTTTAGTTATTTTAGTACATCAAGTTATACTAAATTAAAATGAGAAATGTTGTCTTGGCATCTAGCTGAAATAAAAAGCTTTATATATGTAATACATGTTAGTATATTTATATTTATTTCAGTTAATGATTATTTTATTTCAAGCAACATTTTTTATGGTTTTAATTTTAGTTTTGGTTAACTAAAATAACTGCTGATTTTATATTTAACTTGTGGCTTACCTGCAGTTCTGGTGGGCCACCTTCATCCCTGATCAGCAAGAGATAACTCTGTCCATCCACCACAATCTCCTTTTTAAACCTCCCTCCTGCAAGAACACAGAATTAACATTAATTATACTGTTTCTACAACACAGTCGTCTCTAAAGCTCATTTACCAGCAGGCAGTGTGCCGCTGACGTCAACGCCATCAAGATTAAGGGACTGAAGATACACCCCTGAGGAACCCACTCTAGCCCCTTCAATCTGATCACACAAACATTTCCCATTTTCAGCTTACGCATACCTTCTGGCAGTTGTGAAGTGTTGGACAAGGGATGGAGAAAGAGCGAATGAGTTAGTGAGCATGCAAATGAGTGTTTGGGATGAATGTGTTTGCATGTCTAAACATGACTAATGATTAAACCCAGCAGAGCGCCACCCATCGCTCCTGCTTCATTATACAGCACATGGAAACATGAGAATCTCTGTTAACACACTGATAAAAAAGAAATATCAGCCAACAAATGAAATTAGGCAAGCCTTATCCGAAATCTGAGTTATTTCGACACCAGCAGTGAGATGAGAGTCTGAGACTTTGATTTTTCACCCTTCATTTATTCCCTTCTCAACAGATGTGTTTTTTTTCCTTCCTCGCAGCCGCTGGCACTGAAAGCTGATGGAACTTTGATGCCATTGAGATTCTCTCAAATTAAATTGCACTTTTTTTATAGTAGGAAAGTTTGTGGAGCCGAATGAAACTTGCCTTACGGTAATCTTCTAGGAGGACAAAAGAGGAAGGGTGAGATCTTCACATATGACAGGTGAAGAAGGCAAGGCAATGTGTAGAATATATGAACAGCCTGGAGAGGAAAGGGCTCGATTTGGTTGAACTTCACTTGAAAGTGTTAGGAATTTAAATAAGGAGCCATTGAAAGGCACAGAATGGTACAGTGGCATGGTACAGAAATAATGTAACAATGTTAGCTGACTGAATGAAAATATGAAAAAAATTAAGTTCAATAAAATATATATATTTTTTTTATTTAATACAAGTACATAAACTATATATAATAATGCAATAATCAACAATTTCAATTTCTATAAATAAATAAATTCTAAATTAATTCAAAACGAATTTTATTTTACAGTAAGTATAATAAATTATAAAATTAATTATAAACTATAAATACATTTGAGCTCTCTCTCTCTCTATATATATATACACACATACACATACATACACACATACATACATACACACACAATTATTTTTAAATAAATTTTTAAATGAAAATATCCTTTTAATAATTAAATCATTATTAAAGCAATAAACACAAAATAGATTGAACTACTTTGATTATGTTAGCATTGTTCATGAGGGGACTAATTTGTGCAAAATGCAATGAACCTAAATTGACTTTCCATTTCCAGTGTGATGAATAAACATGAAGTGACTGGAGTGACTATTTTGAAACATGTTTTGATTCATTATTTGATCTGACTGCCAAAAAGTAAAGATAAAAGGTATTACACAAAATCAAAATAAAAATACAGAGCAATTATAGCTGGACACCCTTGACATGCAACGTGATGAGAAAATGTGACAATGTAGCATAATGCATACCATTCCACTATAAAAAGTAGTCAGCATTCAGTTCAGCATGACCTCCCTTTACTTTAACTCTATTTTGTTCTGGGAAATGCATGATGGAGCTTTGACACTTCTGAGCACCTCCTATTGGATAAATATAATGATTGAATGCTTGTTGCACAGTGTATGACTGAAACCTGCGGAAGTTCGTACCACATAGCAAATCCTTACTTCCAAGTTCACTGACCCATGGAGTAAATTGGCATTAAGAGGTTCACCGAGGGCACTGAAGTACAGCTCGATGGAGCAGTGAGGGATGTTAATAATAGCAGAACGAAACCCAACATGACCCTACATGGAGATTTCAACTAGAGACCTCATTCCGACAGAGATATTATCCATAAAGCCATTACGCCAAGAACACTACACTTTTAATTAGTTCACTTGTGTCCATAGCTATTTTTATTTCGTCAATGCTTCCCTTGAGCTTAAAAACTTTTTTTTTATTTCAGCATATTTTTTGCTCTAACAGGAGAAAGTGAACAATATGTTCATATTGGCCAATGTGAATACACCTGCAAGCATATGCAATATGCAAATTGACATTATCGAGTGTCACTCACTTTGCAAAAAACAAACTAAAACACATCTTGAGAGGCCAAAAGCATTCACTGCATGGTGAAGCCTATTAGAATGTGGTTCGAATGACCCTATAATTCAAGTTCTGGGTGCAAAAATATCCTTGTATGGGTTTTTGTTTTTCATAGTTATAAGATATGATATGATGAAATATTTGCTTTTGGGAAACGCACCCCAGGACAATTTTTTTAAACAATTCTGATTGTATTTGTCTGAAAGAGGAAAGTCATATACACCTAGGATGGCTTGAGGAAGAGTAAATCATAGGGTAATTTTCAATTTTGGGTGAACTGTCCCTTTAAGTAATATCACACAAGCAAGGCTACCGTTTTCCTGAATATTAGCGTGTGAGCATGATTGCGAACGTGATATTAACTTTATACAACAGTTCAGAAAACAAGCAGTTAATGCTTTTTTGTTTTGCCAATGAAAATAGCTCCAAACAAAGCCGGATCAGAACATTTGTTTGTCTTAGAGCAACACTGTGGTGTTTCGTTCTTGAATGAATCTGTTTTTGAATGAATCATTTGAGTCAGTAATTCCATGATTCATTCATAAAGAGAGCTACTTGCTTTGTTTTTAAAAGAATCAGCCGTTTGCGAATCAGTGGTTTTAGTGTCATATTTATTTATCCATGACAGGCCTAAACCAGCCAAGGTACCAGCATAAAAACACACTAAGCAAAATAATGTTTAATTATCGTTAGCAAAATATAAAATAATAAATTGTCAATATCGCACATTCCTACTGCAAAAATAATTTATTTATTAAAGAACATGCAAGTGATGCTTGCATGCAAAACAGGCTGAAATTGGTCTGAAAATCACTTTTAGTAGTTGCACAATCCAAAATATTTGAAGAATCAACTACAACCCCAAATCAGAAAAAGTTGGGACAATATGGAAAACGCAAATAATAAAAGAAAGTAGTGATTTCTAAATTTACTTTGACTTGTATTTCATTGCAGACGATATGAACACAAAATATTTCATGTTTTGTCTGGTCAACTTCATGTCATTTATAAATATACATCCTTTCCTGTCATTCAGACCTGCAACACATTCCAAAAAAAGTTGGGACAGTAAAGCATTTACCACTTTGTAATGTTGCCATTCCTTTTCACAACACTTAAAAGACGTTTAGGGACTGAAGACACCAAGTGATGAAGTGTTTCAGGTGTAATTTTGTCCCATTCTTCCTGCAAACAAGTCTTAAGGTGGGCAACAGTACGGGGTCTTCGTTGTCGCATTTTGCGCTTCAAAATGCGGCACACATTCTCTATTTGAGAGAGGTCGGGACTGCAGGCAGGCCAGTCAAGTACCCGTACCCTCTTCCTCCGCAGCCAGGACTTTGTAATGTGTGCAGAATGTGGTTTTGCATTGTCTTGTTGAAATATGCATGGACGTCCCTGGAAAAGATGTCTTCTTGAAGGCAGCATATTGTGCTCCAAAATCTCTATGTACTTTTCAGCATTAATGGTGCCATCACAGAAGTGCAAGTTACCTTTGCCAAGGGCACTGACACAACCCCATACCATGACAGACCCTGGCTTTTGGACTTGTTGCTGGTAACAGTCTAGATGATCCTTTTCTTCTTTGGTCCGGAGCACACGGCGTCCATTCCTCCCAAAAAATACCTGAAATACTGATTCATCTGACCACAGTACACGTTTCCACTGTGTGATGGTCCATCCCAGATGCCTCCGAGCCCAGAGAAGTCGACGGCGCTTCTGGACACTGTTAACATAGGGCTTCCTTTTGGCACAGTACAGTTTTAACTGGCATTTGTGGATGTAACTACGTATTGTGGTACTTGACAAAGGTTTGCCAAAGTAGTCCTGAGCCCATGTGGTGATATCGCTTATAGATGAATGACGATTCTTGATGCAGTGCCGCCTGAGGGATCGGAGATCACGGTTGTTCAGCTTAGGCTTGCACCCTTGTCCTTTACGCACTGAAATTCCTCCAGATTCCTTGAATCTTTTAATTATGTTATGCACTGTTGAAGGTGAAATATCCAAATCTCTTCCTATCTTTCTTTGAGGAACATTGTTTTTAAACATTTCAATAATTTTCTCACGTATTTGTTGGCAAACTGGCGATCCTCGGCCCATCTTTGCTCCTAAAGGACTAGACCTTTCTTGGATGCTGCTTTTGTACCAAATCATAATTACAATCACCTGTTGACATCAACTGTTTCAAATCACATCATTATTTAACCAATTTACCTCATTACTAGCCCTAAATTGCTCCTGTCCCAACTTTTTTTGGAATGTGTTGCAGGTCTGAATGACAGGAAAGGATGTATATTTACAAATGACATGAAGTTGACCAGACAAAACATGAAATATTTTGTGTTCATATTGTCTGCAATGAAATACAAGTCAAAGTAAATTTAGAAATCACTACTTTCTTTTATTATTTGCGTTTTCCATACTGTCCCAACTTTTTCTGATTTGGGGTTGTAGTTCACAACTCTAAAACAAGTGCAATAATGCTTGTATTAAGAAGCACCACTAAAAAATGGTTGTTTAACTGAAAATAATTGAATTTAACAGCTTTTTTCTAGCACATTCACTGCAGCTTTTAAAGTAGGAGATAATTGCATTGAAGCCAGTAAGGGCATGTCTGAACATGTCAAGATAGGACAGAACAAAAATCCCTTCAGCAAAGTTTCCTGCTCATTCTGATGTTTGGCAGAAAGCCGTGCAAAATAGATGTTTTTCAGCACTCAGTCTTTGCTGCAATGGCTAAAAAGAAAACGACAATAAGGTACAAAGTCTTACTGTCGCCGGCAGAGATGTATGAGACTTTTCATGACGCTTTTGAAAATTGAGCCCTGGTTTGGGTCTTCAGGAACCCGTCGTTCTGATTCTAATCTCTAATTTAGATTTCAGAGGGGCAGCTGGTGCCAAGAGGGCAGAAACATTTAATCTCTCCGCCGTCACTCAAAAGTAAACGCCGAGGATTGATGACACGCTTGGCGGCCTGACCCTCTGTTGCCATGGCAACAACAGAGCAATCGTAGAGGCGGAGCATCGGCGTGGAACTCAAAGATTCGTCTGTGCAGGAGCCAATGACAGATTACAAATTAAGGTCAATTTCAATCAAGAGTCACTTAATAAACCTGGGAACGTCTGCAAACGCTTCATGCAGTGGGAATCACAGCTGCATTAATCACTCGTTTAATGCAATTGCTTTTCTGCCAAATATGAGTATATAACAACAATACAATATCAGACTAAACAGGAAAGAGTCTGAGTAAATGTCTTCATTACTTACATAGTCTATGGATATGAAATTGTGTTAAAACCATTGCTTTTTGGACATGTACTACAGTACTATCATGGTATTCTTTGAGGTTGGTCTATTGTGAATGAATATAGTAATAATTCAGTGGTTAATAATAAAGTGGTGATCTTAGGTATAGTAATACCAAGGTACTTCCATATATACTGGCATATTACCAAAAAACATGGTAGTACCATGGTATATACACTACCATTCAAAAGTCTTAAAGTTTTTAAAAGAAATTAATACTTTTATGTGCAAGGATGCATTAAATTGATCAAAAGTGACAGTAAAGACACGTATAATGTTTAAAAAAATGTATATATTTTAAATATCATCAAAAAATATCATATTCAACAAAAAACATCCTGAAAAAAGTATCACAGTTTCCATTAAATAAAAAAATAAAGCAGCACAACTGTTTTAACACTGATAATAACAATAATCAGAAATGTTTCTTGAGCAGTAAAACAGCTTAATTAAAATGATTTCTGAAGGATCATGTGACACTGAAGACTGGAGTAATGATGCTGAAAATTCAGCTGCGCATCACAGGAATAAACTACATTTTAAAAATTACTAAAATAGAAAACAGTTGTAATTATGAAAATATATATTCAAAGTAACTGCTTTACTGTATTGTGATCCAATAAATGTAGCATTGGTGAGCATTGGAGACTTCTTTCAAAAATATTAAGAAACCTCAAGGTTTTAAATGGTAGTGTATCTTTTATAAACCCATTGCTTTATCACTGGAAACCATGGTACCATCATAGTATTTATTCTAAGAGACATCAGAGCACAAGGCTTTATTACAGAAACTGACTGGCATTCATTTTTAATAATAAATGAATATAATCAATAAAAATAATTGAATTGTGGCAGAGCTTCTGTTCTCTAATGCACGGTTCCTGAATTTGGTAGTATTTTCTATTATAGAAGAACAAATATCTTTTAGCGTGTTTTTTGAGGTTCAGTACTCAGGTGTGTGTTAACACCAATCTCACAGCGATTCATTGATTTTCATTTTTCTCACTTCATTAGAAATGAGCATTATTCCACATCGACGCCACAGTTCAGTCAGAGAGAAGCAGAGAATCTGACAATGAGACTGAACTGTGAAAGCTGAATTCAAAACAAGTCACAACAGGCTCCTGAGCGTCTTCTTCCTTCATGAGAAACACAACATGCATACAGGCATCCAACAGAACCCACCGGGCCAGAATACTCAACATTTTACCTTGTTTTAAGCTATTGTTCACCATGTTCTGGGTTCAATGCAAGCTTAAATATGCTGTCAACATTTTAAAATTATTTTTACTCTCTCTCACTAAAACAATACATTTTTATGTTTAATTTACAACAAACATCTCATTTACAATAATGCAGACACAATGTACTGCTATATTTTTTTCAATACAAAAATGTGTATTATATGAGCTAAAAACTGTCTAAATCATCTCTTTAGCAGTGGAATTACTCATTATGCATTTTCTTTACATAAAATCAATACAAATACATAAAATACAATCCTTTAGTTAACCTTTCACAATTTTGTTTACTGGCTTGATATGATGATAAAATTGGATGTAACTTGCTCAGGAAAGGCTGGTAAGTGATTTTATCATACTAGACTCAAATTAAGACAGATTATGTTTGCTTTATGAGGATACCTTCGAAACAGTGTTTTTATCATTGATAATCTTGCCCCACGGGCTTCTTGTTTTACAAATTGAGGAACAATTTCTTTAAATAAATATACTGCTGTTTAAAAGTCTGGGGTCAGTGACATTTTTAAATGTGTTTGAAAGAAGTCCCTTATATGCTCACCAAGGCTGAATTTATTTGATCAAAAATACAGTAAAAACAGCAATATTGTGAAATATTATTACAATTTCAAAGAATGAATTTCTTTTAAAATACATTAGAAAATGCTATTTATTTCCTGTGACGCAAAGCTGAATTTTCAGCATCATTACTCCAGTCTTCAGCGTCACATGATCCTTCAGAAATCATTGTAATATGCTGATTTGCTGCTCAAGAAACATTTCTGATTATTATCAATGTTGAAAAAAGTTGTGCTGCTTCATATTTTTGTGGACACCTTTATACGTTTTATGTTTCAGGATTCTTTAATGAAAAGAAAGTTCAAAAGAACAGCATTTATTTGAAATAAAAATCTTTTATAACATTATAAATGTATTTACTGTCGCTTTTGATCAATGTAATGCATCCTTGCTGAAAAAAAGTATTAATTTCTTTCAAAAAAAAAAAATCTCACTGACTCTTGAAAACTTTTGAAAGGTAGTGTATAAATGCAAAGAAATAGAAGATCTTGACTGAAGCTTGTTGCATGTTTCTAAAGTTTGACTTTTAACCTCAGTGTCAACCCAAAACCATCGCAGGCCATTTCTAGCTGCTAAAATAATTTGTTCATATAAAAATAAATAAATAAATGCAGTGCACAGATGAGCATATGAGACGATACAAATTCATGGCCAGCAAAGTCTGCTCCACGGCAGGAGGTCTTGTTGGGTGACTGGCCCTGACAAACACACTGTAGTCGGCCCTCCCCGTGGCTCACTCACCCTCGGGCGACTCCTCCTGGACATATGTTCCTGTCAGATACCGATGAACTAATGCCGACTTCCCACTGGACAGGTTTCCCACGATGCCCTGCATGCAGAAACAGACATGAGTCAGGCCAAAACAGAGCAGCAAACAACAGTGTTTGGATGCATAAAGCAAACCGAAGAGAAAACAAATGACTGTCTGGAGGATAATCGATGGGATTCATTTCAGGATATTAAATTACTAATGAAACTTAAAGGTGCTCTAAGTGTTTTTGAAAACATTTGCCTAATAGACAATAATAACTTTCATCAACTATTCACTACCAACAGATGGAGAACATCCGTTGTGCATCCAGGATTTCCTTCTAACGAGTCGAGATCCCTTCCGTCATCACACAACACCTTAAGCGTGGAGGAGTTTCCTCACATCTGACGCAACTGTTCTGCCTGTCTGTCCACTGTATGACGGCTGTTCCTGCACGCATAATTCCCTCACAGCTGCGAACAGACAGCTTTATAATCATAACGAGGACAGATTTACCTGTCTTTCTCCTCAAATACTGGAGATGAAAGACTTCTAACAAATATTGAAAAGGAACGAGGTGAGCGCCAATAAAGACAGATGGAGATTTTTGAAGAATGCAACTGGCATCCGAATACTTTCCCCTGAAAGGTTTACACCCTTACCCCTAAATTTTGAATGTTGAATGCTATTTATTATTTTTGATCATTTGACTTAAACCCCCGCCGATATTCACCATAAATAATAAGGTATTAATAATAATTCAAAATGTCAATAACAAAAAATGTTTCATTTCATTTCAATTCATTTCATTTCATTTAATAGCTGTTGTTAGCATTTGTTTAATTCACCAAGATTGTGATTTAATTACAGCCATTATATTGCACAATATCAAAGCATCCATTTTTTTTACTTATATTTACACTTTTTCATTTCATTTCATTTAACTGTTCTGGCAGCTAAATTATACCATTATACTGTCAATAATTAAATCAACACAATCAATATACATACAGTATATACAATTAACAAACAAGTATTATAATTATATAATAATAATAATAATAATAATTATTATTATTATTAAATATATAAATAATATATACGTTAAATAATACTTATATAATACTAATACTACTAATTATTATTATAATAGCAATAAAATATTTTTTCATATTTTAGTTAATATATTAACACAACATTTACCTTAATTACGGCTAAATACACCAGACCAGTTAAATTAAATTAAATTAAAAAGTGTAAATATCAGTTTAAAAAAGGCCTCTTTGATATTATTTGATAACAATATAATGACAATAATTAAATCAACACAATCCATATACATTCATACATACAACTAATAAATAATAACAATAATTATTATTAATATTAAAATATATAAATAATATATAAATTAAATAACACTTATGTAATACTACTAATTGTTATTACAATAGCAAATAATTATTTTAATAATTAAGTTAATATACAATGTTTACCTTAATTATGGCTAAATACACCAGACCAGTTAAATGAAATTAAATGAAAACACTAACACTAGCTTCTCTAATCTTTTTTGTATTCTATCTATTTGTTTTCTTTTTATTTATTATACAATTAGCAAAAGCAAAAAAGGCCTCTACCACTAGCTTGCTCTATTCTTTTTCTATTCTGTCTGTTTTCTTTTTATTTATTATATAATAATAAAAAAAACCTTGTTACGTGTACTGCGTTAAGCTAACTGAGACTTGTTATAGCACTTGCATATCATTGCTCTATTGTTGATTTTGATTGCTTCAATTGTCCTCTTTGATATTATACAATATAATGGCAGTAATTAAATCAAAATTGAAATGCATTAAACAAATGCTAACACCAGCTCTTGACAATGTGGTCGTGCATCACTGGGACCAAGTTGACCTTCAAAAGAGCACCGAATACTGCTTTCGTCATGGAAATGGAAAAACTGTCCATTCTTATCCCAAAACCCCAAACATCGTCCTCCTCCGTCATCATTTAAACACTGGAGACTCATACTGAGCAGCGTTCGGGTTCATCAGAGGGTGGTGTGTACTGTTAACAAGGTTCAAACAGTAACAATCTTCCTCCATAATAAAGGCCCAGACGAGCAGTTCGTTACCTAAACGGCCGCCGCAGGCCTCAAGAACAAAGAGGAGGATAGAATCTTCATTAGGAGAAAACTGGATGTAAAAGCTTTATGAGCATATGGTTTCATTGCGTTGCCTCATAATAAGAAGTTAGAATGAGGCTGTTCTTTAAATGGGATCATTATGATTCCGGAGTTGGATTATTCTTCCATGAAGCTGATACTGTTACTAGTAAAACTATGATTTGTGTAGTTTGTCTATATTTTGTCCTATTAAATTATCCATATACGGTGTACAAAATAATATAGCATAAATTGAGTTATTCCAGTCACATTTTGACAGTGATATTGTGAATGAAGCATCACTGAATTCTGTATTTTCTGACTGGTGGCTATTCTGAGGGAGCATTAGCAGAATAACTCAAGAGTGACACGAGCAGAAATATCATTACAGAGACTGACTGACATCTCACTGCTTGCTGAATAAATTCATGTCAGGATCTACTGTTCCGCATAATGTTAAGAGATAAAATGACAAGGCAAAGGGTGGAAAGATCACTCACCACTTTGAGCTCTGGTACTGATCGACTCAATGTCCATTCCTGACTGTTAACGAAGGAATCTGGAAAGAAACAGACAGAAAACTTTAGTAAGTGATGATGTCTTTCATTTCAACCAACACTATACATTACTTCTACACATAATCCCTATGGCCATCGACTTGGAATATTATTGACGAAATCAACAATAATCAGAAAATCATGAAAAAACTGATTCCTGTTGAATTAAGTTTTATTTTTCTTAAGAATATCTTTTTTTAATGTAAATAAATGACTTATCAAACTGACAAATAAATGCTACATTTATATTTAATTCTTGTTTTTAAATGACAGATGAATAGTCTATTTGTTTGTCAATTTGAAAAAAAGGAAGGATTCTTCTTTTTTTTCTGAATACATACACTGATAACGGAGTGTCCCTTAAAAGTAAATTGAAGGAATCAATTATGAATGTATTAATGTAAAAATATAAACAAAAAATAACTATTCAAATAGACAAATATATCATACTGAAATTTAATTATTGTTTTTAAAACAAATGGATGGATAAAAATGTAATTATTGTTTAAAAAAATGGACAGATAAAACATTAGCTAATGTTGCCTTTAAAAATTATTTAGTTATTTATTATTTAAATAAGTCAATATATTTCTCAATTTCATTTATTTATTTATTCATTTTTGAATGCATACATTGATAATTGGACTGCCACTTAAAAATAAATGGAAGAAATCAGTTTATTTTTAAGTGTCCTTCTTCATAACACACAGCCTTCAAAAACAGCACCTACTGTAAATGAAAATTATGTCATTCCCTCATGCAGAAGATCACTGGCTTAATTGTTACTAATAATCATGTTTGTCATGTTGGCTACATGAACCGGCATGACCGCGAATACACAAGCCTCATTGGCCCAGTAAAAGCCTGCCCATTTCCGTGCCACACACACTATCTGTTGTACAGCCATTACATCATCACAGCGGGCACATGGGCAGCCTTGTTTAAAGCACCACAGAGGTTTGTAGCACTGCATTGTTCGCTTCATTTTTCACTCCGCTGCTCTTGTCCAATCTAATCAAAATTACTATTCAAAGCGTCGGGGAAGAGAAGAAAAAACCCTTTGTGGATTCAAGGACAGTAAGAAAAACACCAAGAAATAAACCCATTTGTGAGCCAATTTTTCCATGCATGGTACCAAAAAGAGTCTCATTCAGTTTGTGTGTTATGGTGAGAACATGGTGTGCTAAGTGTAACGCACGGCAAGTAAGGAGGTGTTTTCTTCCGTCCTTCATTTAAACTTGACGCCTCACCCTCCCTTTGCACTCAACAAACTGCTGAAGTGACTCAGATGAGATTCTTCCTGCTGTGCTCAGCAACATGCCCTGATGAAAGCAGGCGTTTTCAACCTCCATCCACGCTCTCACACACAGATCCATGGAAAAGTGGACGTACGCCAACAGACAAACACATCCGAACATGACAACCACACCTCGCAATCCCACAGGACAGCATATTACCATTTTTTCCCCAAAGATGTTTCGAGTCAAAACAAATCAAAGTAATTAGACTTCAGATGTCAAGTAAAAACTGGCTACACGTGATCAAAACTCAATGAGGCAGGTATCAAGTAAATACTGCGGCATTTCGGAGCGACAGATGTTAATTTGTCACTAAAATTAAACCCTTTTGCTGTAAAAAAAAGCATCAAACTGATGTTGTGTTTCAATTTGAATTGCAAACAAAGCGCTTTTTGTGTCATATGGGAGGCGAACCTTATAGTCATCAAGCTGAAGAAGAAATGACTCAAGAGTTTTAAAAGAGGGCAAGGCCGTTGCAAATCACAAGGGAGACGGTTTAGAAATAGTGCAATTTCAGGCCCAGCTGGAGACGTACAGAGTTGCATGGAAATCAATAGGCATTTTAAAGCCTCTTTTGAAAAATGCAGAGCATTTTGGTTAAATTAATGGATAGAATGCATATCTCAAGGTGTTTCTAGTTCTTTCACACTCTTAAATCAGAATGGAAATCCTCTGTGCCTTTATAACACACAGTAATGGATTCTTTCAAGCTTTCCATGATTCCCAATTTTCTAGCTTCGTACCCTTTGAAGTGACCTCACACCATTTTGCTGTTGAAACCCAGCCGTCGCGACCCCAAGGCCGAAAAGTCATCCGAATTCCTTCTGAGCAGACCTATAAGGAGAGTCTGGCACTTTGTAGGCAGGTGAGGGAAGGTAAAGCCTTCCAGGCTTAAAATACAAAGAACTCACAGCTACAGAAAACAGTCAAAGATCCAGGAACGACCTGCTCGTCAAACTACCAGGGCATGTAGCAACAGGTAAGCACAATCTGCAGACATAGGCTTTGGTCCAAAAAGCTCTCAAGTTCAGCAAACACACCTACATTCCGGCTGTCAGTCAACTTTCGCAAAGAAAGGTCAGTCGGGGAGTTTGGGAAGGAGAGTTTCCATAGAAACCAATGAAAATAAACTCGAGCAGATGCCAAGGGTGTAAACGGCTCTTAATTTGTTATCTCTATTTGACGAATGACTAATGGTACTGCCTAAAAACAAGCCCTGTAAGTCATTTGCGGAAGCTTGTTGTGCTAAAGGGAGCTTTTCAAGAGAAGGTAATGTGAGTAGATTGTTACAATTAACGCAAGTCCATTGTTTGGATGACAGCCAATTTCTTTCTTAGCCTTTTTTTTAAGAATTTTTTTTTCATTTTCATTTTTGCCTTTATTATGATAGGACAGATCAGAGCTGACATGAAGCGAAGTGGGAGAAAAAGAGGGGGGTGGGATCAGGAAAGGTCCTCGAGTCGGGATTCAAACTCGGGACGCCCGTAGCGCAACAGCGCTGTATGTCGGCACGCTGCCCACAAAGCTATCGGCGCCGACATGATGGCCAACTTCTCTTTAAAGTGGCAGTGTCACTGGTTTTGCCCAAATACTGTCTGTTAAAGTAAAGCATAACATGAAATAAATAAAACTTAACAAAAACTTAAGAATAACCATATCTAATACTGCATCTGAACTGATCTAATCATTTAAATGAAAGCAAACTATTATGGCAAAAAGGTCACAAGTTACAAAAAGACGGCACAATCTAGTGTTATAAAATTAGTCTCTGCATATTAATATTAAATGCAAATTAAAGGATTGAATTAGTGCTGTCAAACGATTAATCACATCCCAAATAAAGGTTTTTGTTCACATAATGTGTGTGTACTGTGTATATTTAATATGTATATATAAATACAAACACATGCTAAATATAATATAAAATATAAGAATATAAATATATAAATGTATATACATGTAAATATTTTCAATATATATACTGTATGTGTGTGCATCTATATATACATAATAAATATACACAGTACACATACACATATGTGTTAGGTTAGGGTTATTTATGACATACCTGGCCAATAAAGCTCATTCTCATTCTCATATTTTGTAAACAAAAACCTTTATTTTGGATGCAATTAATTGCGATGAATCATTTGACAGCACTAGATTGAAAGCTCTTCTTTTATTCTGAGAATGAAAAAGAGATGCACAACCTAAACAAAATCTTTAAAGTGTCATGAAAAACTAAAACATGTTTTTGAGATGTTAACAGATAAGTGTTTTTAGATTTATGGATAATCTCAGCATCACTGACTCCATCCATCTTTAATGTGAATGTGTTAATAAATCAGCCCAATAAAATATATGAATCAACAAATCTGAATAACACTCTCAAAACGTATTACAAATGCAAGAGTGCGAACATTACAAACATATTTTTTAGATAGATGGGTAGATGGATAGATAGATAGATGGATGCAGCTTTCCATTCCTTCATTTTTTAACATTGTGGTGAAACTTGTGCTGAAATGTGGGTTTCCACTACATAATAAGTGCTCAAAACATCTCAAGGTGTGCTGCCAATAACATCATCTTCAATCCTGAAACATGTCCTCCTAATTCAAACAGAAGGACAGCTCTATTTCAATAGCAGATGTGCTAGCATCTCTCCGCTGATATTTCAGTCATCTTGTGTTTGCAGACGTTTCATTCAAATGATATATTGCAACCGGCATCTTCAACAGCTTGCAAGCCAGACTTCACTGATTAAAGCCAAAAACATCATTAAAAACAACCCATATCATTTAATGTTAACCTTATATAATGCTGCGCACATACTTGTTACAAACATTTATATCTGATGAAAATGCCACAGGCAAAACGAATCAATTTTTCATAAGGATTACAAGGGAGCTGAGGTGACTTAAGGTTAAGAGCCTAGGCCTGTATACATCTTGTCTCACTCTACGTAAACTAATCCCTTTTTAAAAATCACAGCGTAAAGCTCTGAAACGACACTATTTGTCTTCACTACTTCTGAGACGACGCACAAGCTGCAGGCAAAAGATTGAACAGACAAGGAAAGAAAACATGTTTAAAATATCATGAGCTTGTTGTCTGCATGCCGGGTCACAATTTAACCTTCAGAGCTGTGAATGCAAAAACAAATTCCAATTCCAATCCCATGAAAACTGGATTGTTACGCATCACATTTTCCAAAAGGAAGAGAATTCCAAAGTAGAAGGTTCTGATAGTAGAACAAAGGCAATAAATTATTCCCTCTCTTTATTCGTCTACATCATCCATCCTAGACTCATTCCTGCAGTCTATTTGATTACCTTGAAAGCGTTAATGATTAAACAAGATTTGATGGAAGCTTTTTTGCTTCCTAATTCAATTGCAGTGCAGACTTACACAAGAAGAAAACTCCTCTTGGAGCCAATTAACAGCTCAAGCACACACACACTCCAACAGAGCCAAAGCACTCAGAGTGAATAATGCATTTAACCTCTTATTATGCCTGTTGGTGCTGCCCAAGCCAGACCTTCAATATCGTTTTAATATTTAATCAATTTGCCCTGCTCTCCAAGGCTACATCCTGGCACTCAGAGTCTGTTCTCTTCAGACAAAAAGCAGCACCTTTTCCTGCATCAGACTGGGATGTGGAATGAAATTATGCATTTTACACAACTTACCTTGACCTTTGCGCAAACCAATGCCAGCTAGAGTCTCTATAGCAACAGAATCTGGCTTTTTATTTCTCGCAGGGGGGTGGCTGCCAACTGCTTGGCTTTCAGTGCACAGCTCAGATTTGTTGCTGGACAACGGGTCTTTCCTCTTAAAACGACTAGCAATTAGCTGCCAAAAACTAGTCTCTGGTTGCAATTGTTTGGTGGGCTTTGTTAGTTTGGCAGGACGGAGAGGGACCTCCAAGACTGCCACCTTGCCCTGAATTTGGTACTGTATGTACTGCGTGGCCCCTTGATCCTCATCTTGCTCACGAGCTGGTGTTAACATCCTGCCGGTGAGGTAGGAGAACGGGCGAGTGGTTTGCATAGATTGTTCTCCGATACTTGAAGTGCGTCTCCGTTCAGTTTGGTTCGCCTGCTCGGGTTGATTCTGACTCCGCTTCATCCTTAGACTCAAGCTCCTCCGGAGTGATCCGAATGTTGTCTTCGGTTCCTCCGTCTTGTTGGGTTCCTTTAGCCTTGTTTGTTTCACCACCACTTCCTTTGCAGTTACCTGTCGACCAAACCATCTCCATCGGAAGCCTGGACGAGGCAAACTACCGGTGCCAGTGGAAACATGGCTTGCAAGCTCATCCCGGGATCCACTACGGTCTTTATTGAGCTCAAGAACAGTCATGCTAACGGGCCGTGGTTTGTTCTTGCTTTTCAAAGTCCGACGTATTTGTGGTTCTTCTAGTGGACGAGGAAACGGGTTAACAGAAGGCGGCATGTCGGGTTTTAGTCCATCTATCGCACGAAGCTCTGCACGTCTTGTCCTACACCGCTGGACCACATCCGGGCAACCTTGCTTATTTGGGGTTGAGGTAGGCAGAAGATTGTTGTTTGAGTTGGTAGCTGCCAACATACAATCACTGTGAGGTCTTGTTGAGCTGTCTTGGTGGTCGGTCGCTGTGGTTTGGTGTCTCCTGTTGTCGTCCGGGAAGACGAACATGCTCAGCGCTCTTCTGCTGCCCAGGAGCCGAAGCCCATGTGTAGGTCTTCGCAAGACCACCACATGAGGTTCTGTTGCATTTTCCACAAAAACAGCATTACAATTTATTTCCTTAATGGGAATGTGGCAAACATCAGCACGGAGTTCTTCGACCCATGCTTTGTCTTCCCCAGCCAAGTCGAAGTCTTCCGCAGACGCTTGTTGCACACAGCTGTCCTGGAGGAAAGGTGGTAACCGGTCCGTCCTCATTCCTAGTACTTCCCCTTTCCTCCACCCCCCATTCCCTGTGCTGCTCAGGTAAAGCCACCTGTTGGGCTTTCCAACTGTACTCCTCCTCTGCCCCGGGCTTTCTCGACGTTCCTCCCTCTGATCCGCCTCTTGTCTTTCGTCATCCTCCTCCTCTCCCACGTTGTTCTTTACAACTCCCAGCTCAGCCTCTCCTCTCCTCTCAGCCCCTCCTGAAGGTGTCAGAGTCTGTACCTCCTCCTGGAGTCCCATTCTGGAAAGCACCAACTTCGTATAGAGTTTTACCAACTTGATCTTGGAGAAGAGACGTGATCCTACCTTTAAAAATCACATCATGGACACAGCTCCACAAGCTAGTTCTCTGCAACTTAAGCACTCTCTCTAACACAGTCGCTCTTGGAGTCTTTCACCTCCAGGCCACATTCCAAAATCAAGCATAATCCCTCACCTTTGACTTGCGAGAGACGGAGACAGAGTTGGGGGGAAAAAAACTTCAAACAAGCCCCAGCATGACCTCACTGCAATTTTTACCTTGCAGGGGATTATGGGGGGGGGCAATCAGCACTCTATGAAAACACAAACCTGTGCGCATTGGAGCGATAAAAGCAACCACAAATTAAGAAGTCTTTGGTCTTCTACTGTGAAAAACAGGTCTGTGCAACCTCGCAGTCAGCAGTGTAGGCAAATTCCTTAATGTTCCGGTTCTTGGCATGAGCGAGAGGGGTCTGTTTGAACTTCAAGCTGTTCCCACATGTCCCAAGGATAACAGCAAAACAAGGAACAGAATCCTTTGTCTCCTTAAAGCGGAGCCATTGCCAAGGCACCTGTAGAGAAATCCCTGTGGGAGTTACTGCTGTGACTGAAGATTAAAACGGAGGGGACCTGATGCTTGGGCCGGCGAGTATCTTCAGCACGGTTACAAACATTTGCACCATCCTAAAAGGCATCCAAATTAAAGGGCATATTGTAGAGCTTCCCTTTCCCAGAGCCTGCCTCGGTTATTCTCTCTCTGGCTCAGTTGTTCCTACCCTCCCTTCCTAAACTGCCCTCCCTCGCAACTGCATTTCCTCATCCAAATGAACAAGGCAGAAATTGGCAAACAAAACTGGGGAGCTCATTTCATGAGGGCAGGATGAAATGCCAAACAATTCCCCAGTTTTCTCATGCACGTTTTGTCTATGCTAAAAGAAGTTCATTCAAAAAGTTTTACCACCAACTATGCAAACTCTAGGAGGGGGATAGCCAAGTCTATAAGCATCATAAGAAAGAAAGATCATGTGCAATGAAAATGATTTCCCTAGAGCCAGTGCCATTAAATGTGCATGAAGAAGCTGTCTCCACTATGAAAATGCAAACAGAAGAGTTCAAAGCATCTACCCCATAACCAATAGTTTAGCTTCGCTATTAAGATGGCTTGCTTGGATTCAGCACAACATTAATATCTGTTTCTAATATGGAGAATCTGACTGGCCTAAAAGCCATCTGGATTAGGAAAACAAGAGAGCAGATTTTGTGCTTGTAAAGAGCACCCACAAGTGGTTCCAATGAAAACTACCCCACCTGTCCAGTAATACTACACCGTCCGCCATAGAGGAAAAAACTATTAGACTGATCCAGAGACTCACTTGACAACATTTAAACAAAGATTCCTGCGGTGCAAAGGAATGTATGAGAGGAAATATTTCAGTTGGACTATGGTAACTTTACATCTGTCATCTGATGGACAAAAATGCAAAATCAAAGGCAGCATTTCTGTCTAAGAATGGGATATATTGTATTTCATTCATATCAATATTAGCCACAACATTAATCAAATAAATGGAAGCAACTCTTTGCCTTTTCCT
The DNA here is from genome assembly GCA_023376895.1 of Aspiorhynchus laticeps. NCBI lineage: Eukaryota > Metazoa > Chordata > Actinopteri > Cypriniformes > Cyprinidae > Aspiorhynchus > Aspiorhynchus laticeps. The sequence continues at coordinate 34,491,112 of CM041807.1, forward strand.
TATTTCTTTCACTCATCATTCTTTCCCACTTGTATTTCCTTCGTTCTTTGCATCTTTATTTCTTTCCTTCCTTACTGTCTTTTTGTCAGAATATTTCCTTTCGTCCATCCTTTCATTATTTTGTTCTCTTGTTCTTTCATTCTCTTCCTGTTTCCTCCTTTCCTATAGCCTCTTTTTATTATTTCTCTTTCCTTCCTTTTTTCCTTCCTTAAATTTAATTATTTCCATCCATCTCTTTCCCTTTTTATGTGCTTTCCTTATTTATTTATTTTGCTCTCCGTGCTTCATCATTTCACTCTTTCCTTATTTCTTTCCTGTCACTCTTTTCTGCCTTAATCCAGCGATCCTTTACAAACTCATGTCTGACATCTGACAAGTATAAGTCTGAGAATACAACAGAAGCCACTGAACACTGATCCTAGATCAGTCTTTCCTTTTTCCAGTCGTTTCTATAAGTAAAACATTTCTATAAGTTTCTTGACCATAAGCCATTGGCATCTTGAACTTACACCCACTCAGATTAAGATCTTGGATCGATTTCCAATTTACCTAATAAATTCAATTACATGCACATATTTAAGAACATAATTGCTTACGGTTTAACTTTAAAGCCATATTGAGCCAAACATATCCATTTCTAAATTTAGCTCCGATATGCTCTTGTTAAAACCTCAACAAAAAAGATACCACATGCTATATTTATTTAAAACACTACACACCAGTCAAAACAACATACGTATGTCCCTGATGACTCACTGTTCATTCCCTACAAAAATAATCACATGTAACTAAGTTTGTCATACCTGAAATGCCTTCACTTTTACAGCCCCCACGGCAATTAAAATATATCGAACAAAGCAACAAGTACAAATGTCTACAGTATACTATTTTTCTAAATCGACAACACAAAGAAATGGATATTTTATATTTACAATTTTTCCTTGTCAATGCCCTCTAAATTAAAATACATCAGACCACAGATTACCTAAATTCTCGTATTTAATTTAAGAGTTCAGGTATTTATTTACCAAATGATAGCGCTACAGCAAGCACTACAGAAGCCAAATAAATTGACCATGAGTCAGTACCTGTGTTGATCAGACAGGAGTTAACACCTGTACACATGAAACAGATTATTCTCCTTTGAAGAAGGATTCATTACCTGTGTCTACCGCATCAGGGTTCGTCACCCCCGTAACCTCCACTGAGATCAAACAGTCCTCTTCGCCCCACTGCAGATGGTGGAGTCTCGGCCGTCTTTTCACTCCAAAACACATCATTATGACGAATTCCCCAAACTACAGGAATATCCTTTAACCAGGGACATTTTCAAGCCAAAACCAAACTAAAAACCAAGTTCAGGGTCCAAATAATGGATGTTCTTTAAGTGAGACGACAATATCCTAGTACTGCTTTGACAGAGACGGACTAACGTCATGCTCCGTTCAAGTGCTTGGCTTTGTCAAATATCAAAAATGTGAGAGGGAGGAGGTGGCAGACAGGTACAAGGAACATGTCCAACCTCTGTAATCCCTCGTGAGGAGGAGGAGATGACCACGGCCTCCCTGGTTACCTGAAGCAGGATTAGTCTAACACTTAACCAATAGGAAGCCATTGGTGCATTATCCGTCCCTCTGTACCGATGCAAACACACACACAGAAACACTATCGTGTTGGACTCCGTTTTAGAGTAAAGCATGCTTACCACTATCATAACTAGTTTAACTTATCATGGTATCTGTGCAATGCTCTGACGCAAGACACCCCACTGATATTTCAAGTCCAACCACAAGGCTTTCGGTGATGAAACATTCCATTTGTCTAAAAAAAAGTCAGATTGAGGAAACATCATAGTTAAAAAGCAATGCTACAACCAGTGTTCAACAAGTTGACTCATTACAGAAACGCACAAAAACATTTTCAGCCCAAACTACACACAAACTATTCCCATCTAATGAAATGCATTTAATTGACGAGCTCCCATAGAAATGAGAGGACATATCGACTTGACATCTCATTACGTTTTCATTAAATACCACCGCGCCATCGGTGGTAGCGTCTGCGAAGCTAAATGGATACAAATACTGATGGATGAGAGAAAAAACACATTTTGCCCTTGCGAGGTGGTGTTTTGAACACAGAGCATTAGATATAGCTTTCATTTATACTGATTTAATTATGCAGACCATAAGAAAGTGTGTTTCCGAATGTTTTTTCCACCCTCAGGGCGCACCTTTATTACAGCGAACCCTTTGGAAATTGGCCTGCCAGACTAATTAAAATAGAAAAACTGATTACGATCAGACAATTAAGCCGCTCTTCTCTTTTATTTCAAACACTTTTAATACCGCAAGAAAGTGGCGCAAGCAGCATACCAATCTCTCTTGTCTTTCTAACTAAGATACTCTGTAAAAACTCGCTGTTTTTAAAACAGTAATATTGTGAAATATTATTACAATTTAAAATAACCATTTTCTATTTGAATAGATTATAAAATGTAATTTATTCTTGTGACGCAAAGCTGAATTTTCAGCATCATTACTCCAGTCTTCAGTGTCACATGATCCTTCAGAAATCATTCTAATATGCTGATTTGTTGCTCAAGAAACATTTATAATTCAGTTGTGCTGCTTAATACTTTTTGTGGAAACCATGGCACGTTATTTTATAGGATTTTTTGAAGAACACAGTTCAGAAGAGCAGCGTGTATCTGAAATAGAAATATTTTATAACATTATAAATGTCTCTACTGCAAATTTTGATCAGTTTAATGCATCCTTGCTCAATAATAATAAATACTAACTTCTTTCAACAATAACAACAAACTAAAATAAAATAAAATGGTGTAGTCTAAAATATTGCAGTTCAATTTTTTGTATTGACATTTTGCTGCATACAAATGACTGATTAAACTCTGGTTGAAATGATGCCTCTTCTGATGAAAAGGAAACACCAATTTAATCAATTTCAGAGAAAAAATACCATCAAATAGGGGTGGGCGATATGACCAAAATCTTATATCACGATATGACTAATTCTATATCACGATAATGATATATATCACAATATAGTTATTTTTTTTTCTTTAATTTTTTTTTTATGATATTAAATCTTTGATACCATAGAAGTTTCATAATCTTGTCACCAATGTCAATATCAAACTAATAGAAATATAATACAATATAAAACAAAAATGATGTTTGATGTGTACGAACATGCTTTTTTTTTGTGTGTGTATTGTATTGTGTAATGTGTATTGATGTGAATTAATGTTAGACAGTAAATGCTATTGGATGCAAAACAATATTTGGAAGAAATCCCAACAATAAAGTGAAATTAAATTGAATTGAATACAAGCCTAAAAAGAGACAAAAAAAATTCAAGCTCACTGAAGACAAAAAGTCAGTGATGAAATAAGGATAAGAAACTAATTGCAAGCAATAGGACAAAAACTACAATAAATAAGAAACACTACATATTGTGTAAATTAATTAGTCTTCACTGTGTTAATTAGATAGATATAATTAACATGTGTATTGTGTATAGATTCTATAGGATATATATAAATATATCATTATTTTTTTATTTATTCTTATTAAAGTTTCAAAAGTGATATAGTCAAGAGCAGTGAGAGATTTTCTCTCACTGTTGTTTGATTAATGGCAGACAGGAGGAATATTGGACAGCTTCCCCTTTAAGACCGAAGTCCGGATCCAATATACTGTTACATGTGCGTTGTTTTCAGCTGTTTTCTCTCTTAAGACCTAAATCACTGTAGTTATGAGGATACTTGCAAAGACGGGGATTGTTACGCATATAAGTGTTTATGTAATCGTTCAAAGCCAATAAAGCAGCAAAAAAAAAATGCGCGCTCCTCTCTCACTGAAACAGAGACGGCGCACACATAGCGCTGTTGTTTGTGTTTCAACGGCTTAAAATTGCTTGTTTTAAAACGGCAGTGCTTAAAAACACGTGTCCATGCTACAGATGTAGTCCCTCGTTTAGGAACGAGCTCCTCGTTTTGTCCTGGCTGATCGTGCTCCTACTCGGAGCCACCTGCTTCCGTCTCCCCTTCATGCCCCGTGGTGGCGTGTAAAGATTGCAGTCATCCAAATGATGAAAAAGTATTACCGTAAACAATGTACTTATGCGATACCACGAAATAAACGATAGAGCAAAATATGAAATGATAGACTTTTTATTTCGTCCATCCGATATATATCGTCATATCGCACAGCCCTACCATCAAATGATGAAAAAAATATTTTTAGCTATATCACCCAGGCCTATTAGCATGTCAGCATCTCTAATTAGCATATCAGTGTGCAACTACTAGTCCAAAAATAATGTAACAATTTGTTAAAACACTTTTCTTGTAACCTGTAAGCTTCTGCATAAGTCCATAGACCTAAAGGAACATATGAGACCAGTCTAATCATAAACAGATTCTATATCACAAAAATTCTAATCATAAATCTAACATTGCCATACAGCAAGTTGTGTCCATATACATACACACCAGCAGGGGGCAGTCTGTCTTCTCTCACAGCGGACTGCAGGACCTAGTAGTTCAGTTCATAAATCAAGTCTAGCATCATTAAATCTTGATTTTGTCTGTATCAACACTATAATGTGTGCTTTCACATAGCTGCCATCACATTTCACCCAATTATACGCTACAAATATCGAATATTGACATTGCCGCTTGACATGCAACAACAAATCGTTCCCTAATTATAAGGAATTACAAAATAAGCTTGTGTGCAATTTAGGAAGGGAAATGTGAGAGAACTCACAAAGTCATCTGCAGATGAGGCTCCTGAGCGCATCACTAATGCTCATTATCTTACGCAAGGTTATGTAAGTTTCCAGGCTGCAGTGCAGTCCAGGTCAGAAGCCGGGGGTCCCTGTGAGAACGTGATCATGTGGAGCGCTGCGGTGCGGTACAGTCATGTTACGTAAGGTAAGGTAAGACGCTCCCCGAGGAACAAGAGTGAAGAACGAATCAAAGAATGAGTGCAGGATCCGCCGGGATGCAGACAATTAATGCCGAATGAAGTTTAATGAGGGTTCCTAATGAGTTGTGAACGCCTTTATACTCAAATAAAGTGAAGAGCCAGAGATATATGTAGGGTTTGTAAAGCTTTCATAAGAACGACAGCATTTTATTGCCAAATAAACGCATAATAAATGCTTTGCTTTCTAACTATAGCTGCACATGTTGTGGTTTGGTTTGCCATGATGCATCAGTAAATATGAAAGAAATACTGTGCTCATATACCTTCTTAACACGTGTTCCTGGTCTTACTGTAAATTATCACATTAAATAATTATTTTTTTTAAATGTAAAATAAAATGCAAAAACTTTTGACATCAAAAAAAGATTATATCAAATATAAATTATTTTCATTATCAGTGTTATACTGTTAACTAAAACTAATAAAAAATAGTTTTAAAAATAAGAAATAATAAAATTAAATATAATAAAATTATTTTTATCTAAATATTATATTAGATGGAACTTGGAAACGTTAATACTTAAAATCTAAATAAAATAAATGTAAGTTGGAATACCAATATTACTAAAAGTAAAACTGAGATAAAAAATAAAATTAAAGCTAAAGAGAAAAATAAAATAAATATATAGATGGAACTTTTAAATCTTAGAAATACCTATGCAACTAACTGAAATAAAAGCTGATGTTGAAATACTAAAATTACTAAAACTACAACTGAAAATAATAAAATAAAATAAATAATTAAATATTAGTTGGAACTTAGAAATGTCACGTTAGCAACTCACTGAAATAAAATAAGTTTAAATTGGTATACTAAAATGACTAAAACTAAAATACAATAAAATTAAAGCTACAAAACATATTAGATGGAATTTAGAACTTTAGCTTTGGCAACTAATTATTATTTAAAATAAGTTGAAGTACTAAAGAAAAATAAATAATAAAAATGACAAGCACATACAATGACTAAAAATTAAACTGAAATAAAAATAAAAGCTAATTCATATTAATATTCATAAACACTACAACAGTATATAAATTATACTAAAATAACTGTTCACCACTCGTGCAATTCCTGTTGGATAAAAAGTCTTAAAGTTTTTGCTTGTTGAACATCCTGTATCACTTATAATTTTCATAATATGGAAAATGTCATAATATAGAGTAAATGGGTTCATGTATGTCATTTCTGTGCCAGCAGAGCCAAACAGACACTATCATTTCCAAAAACCTCTTGCCCATTCTGCCCTCCGTCTTCCATTGTCCAGTCAAACAGAAGTCCCGCCCACAAACCCACCTCATTGGCTGAACCAGAAGTTAACGACACGCCGGACACCTCAAACAAACAGAGCACAAATACAGCCTCAGGAAGTCCACTTACAAATGGCTTACTTAGTTTTCCTCTGATCTAAAAGCAAGTATTTTGGCATCACAAGAATTACACACTTTCCCGGTCACTTCCTGGTCTGAATTACGTCCTTCTGGCAGGGGCCGGCAGCAGACGCATCGTTCTGAGGTGTCCTGGGTTCAGACACCAGATTTAGCCTCACTACTGTCAGCCTGCTATTTGGGCCTCGCTGATGACTAGGTGTTGAACGGGTGACTAAAGCGCTGGAAACGATGTTAATGGAATGGAATGACTCAGCGGAGGAGTGAACTCACGCACACACACACACACACACACACAAACGCAGCAGATAATCTTCCTCCTCATCACTATTGAGAGGCCACATTAAACCCTGTTTCACTAGCATCTCTATATGATGTTAAAGCTGAAGTGTGTCATCGTTGGTAATATGCAGACGAGTGTAAGCAAGCCACTTGTTCACATCGACACCGGCTCAAGCCCTGGTTGGAAATCCTGTTTGAACACAGTCATTATTCTTGCAATTCATTTGCTGATGTTAATGCCACAGAAATTACAGCTTAAAGTGGGTTTGAATTACATCACACATGCCTCCTCAAATGCATCCCGATTGTGTCTGATATCAAAGACCTAAAAATAGAAATATATTATATAAAAAAGAAAGAATAAAAATTACAACAAACTAAAATAATAAAAAAATAATAATATTTAAAAAAAATAATAATAAAATAATAAAAATGACAAAAGCACATAATATAATTACAAGAAATTAAACGAATTAAAATAAAATAGCAATATTGTGAAAAAAAATTATAAAAGAAATTACAAAAGCACATAATATAATTACTAGAAATTAAACAAATTAAAATGAAAATAAGAATAAAAGAATAAAATTAAATCACATTACGAGAAAATAAAACATAATAAAATGCATAAAAACAGACAAATAAATACATTAAGACTGCAAGCAAATAGTCTCACAATATGTTTAGTCATTAAATATTCGTATAATTTATAAATAGCTATACAAATCATACAATTTTATTTATTTTGATATATATTATTCATAACTGAATACAACTGCTCATCTGGTAAAATGTTTCATAATGTTTGTTAACTAATTAATTAGAGTTATTAAAAACTGTTACCTACACTAACAAAAAAAATGAATAAATACTATGATAGTACGATGGTTCAGTGTTAGTATCAGCTATATTTATTTATGAATATATGAAAATGTATTCCGTTTTATAGCTATTTGAATGCACTATTTATTTTTTGCACATTATGGTATAATAATAATAATAATAAATATATTATTTTATTATAATGATAATTGTACCGTTTACATGCTATAATAAATATTTTTAATATTATTATATAATAATTAGCAAAAATCATTACAGTTACAAATGTCACGACAAATATTTTAATATATATATTCACTCATAACTGAATTTAAAAATACAATGTAATACGATGGAAAGTGTATTGCTGACATGTATCAGCTACTTTCAGTTATGAATATGAAAATGTATTAGTATTAAGTATAAGTTAGTGTAAGTTTTGTAACTATTTGAATGCAATAGTGATTTGTTGCACATTATATAATATAACAATAATAATAATAATATTCAGTATATTATTATTTTATTACAATATGATACTTGTAATTTTTACATGTTGTCATAAATATTATTTTAATAACATTTTATAATATTTGCAAAACATCATTAGTCACAAATGTAAAGAAAAGTGAAATATTCTAATATATATTCATAATTGAATGTAATCACTAATCTGTAATCTGATTTTGATAATGATATCAGTGATCGTATCAGATGGTAATACATTGGTGATTATTTTTTATAATGTATACTTTTTAAAAAATACAAAAAATTGTGTATTGGGTAAAAATGCAAAGAAATGTGATTTCAACAACTGTCCACACAAAACACAAAAGAACATTATATTTATACAAATAGTACCATGGTATTTCATAACATACATCATGAAAATACACTGTAGTGGATTCATCAATTATGGTAATGTCTTGTTATTTTTGAAGTACCTGAATGTGCTGTTCAAGTATCGTGGTATATGAATGGTACATGATTATTACATTCATATCATGGCACTTGAATGGTACTTCAAAGAATAATATGGCAGTATTATCATGATGTCATCATAGCAGTGGTATATTTTGCAGTACTACTTGTAAGCCTATAGTCTGACTATAGCTTTGTGCTCTTACGAATGACATTACATTTAATCTAAATCACACACACACACAGAAAAGCATCCCAGCAGAACTCTTCCTTCAGGCCATAACCGCTCCTCCCTGCCTCCATCACCATGACAACATGCATCAAAATGGCTGGACATTTCCATGGGAGCGAAAAGAGAGTGTGGCGGAATTTTAAGGACCTCCATTGATCTCCCTGAATGAATCAGAACCAGTCAAATCTTCACATGTAACAAGGCAATGATGACGTCACACCGTTAAACCACAGACCGACTGACCAAAGTTATAGTTAAAGAATGTTTCTCAGCTCCTCAACAGAACACAAACTCATATTTGACAGGAGAGATGAATGACCCGCCCCTTCAGCAGAGACACTGACTGACAGCTGCACGGGCCAATCACAACGACAACTGTCAGAATCAACGGCTGTAAATGACAAACCTGCACAAATACTATCAAAATTAAATAAGTTAAGTGTTGCCTCGAAATAGTGTACTACAGCAAGAAATAATATACCAGGGTTATTATGATGAACTAAAACTACAAAAAAAAGCTGATATGAAGCAGAAATAAAATAGAAATATCAGATAATAAAAAAAGATAAAATAGAAATGCAACTACTAAAGTGAAAATAAATAAACAAATAATACCAGTGTTAAAAAAGTTTGCAAATGACGAAAGCACATAACTACGAGAAATTAAATATAAATTAAAATAAAAATAGTAATATTTTGAAGAAAATAATAAAAATGACAAAAGCACATAATATAATTACAAGAAATTAAACAAATAAAAATATTCTGAAAAAATAAAAAAATAAAATGACAAAACAAAAGCACATAATATAATTACTAGAAATGTAACAAATTAAAATAACAATAAAAATAGACATATTTTGAAAAAAGAATAAAAAGCACATAACTAAACAAATAAAAATAGTAATATATTAGAAAAAAAGTATACAAATGACAAAAGCACATAATATAATTACAAGAAATTAAACAAATTAAAAATAAAAATAATATTTAGAAAAAAATACAAAAGCATATGAAGGAGCAATCGATCAGCAGAAGAGAACAGCAGCTTGTAAGTGTTTTGTCTTGTTTTCTCATTAGATTTCAGCTCAGTTGTCGTTGCTAGAAACCATTATTTTTGCATACTGTGTTTTACCTGGTAAACGCGTTCGCAAGTCGCGTTTGTTCTCGTGCTTATCGCGGGAGTTCCCAGTTTCGGTTTGCTAAGTAGAAAGGCGTGGTCTAAGCCAGAGAAAGTACTTATTTACCTGATTCAGTGACATTTGTTAGAAGGAGCAATCGATCAGCAGAAGAGAACAGCAGCTTGTAAGTGTTTTGTCTTGTTTTCTCATTAGATTTCAGCTCAGTTGTCGTTGCTAGAAACCATTATTTTTGCATACTGTGTTTTACCTGGTAAACGCGTTCGCAAGTCGCGTTTGTTCTCGTGCTTATCGCGGGAGTTCCCAGTTTCGGTTTGCTAAGTAGAAAGGCGTGGTCTAAGCCAGAGAAAGTACTTATTTACCTGATTCAGTGACATTTGTTAGAAGGAGCAATCGATCAGCAGAAGAGAACAGCAGCTTGTAAGTGTTTTGTCTTGTTTTCTCATTAGATTTCAGCTCAGTTGTCGTTGCTAGAAACCATTATTTTTGCATACTGTGTTTTACCTGGTAAACGCGTTCGCAAGTCGCGTTTGTTCTCGTGCTTATCGCGGGAGTTCCCAGTTTCGGTTTGCTAAGTAGAAAGGCGTGGTCTAAGCCAGAGAAAGTACTTATTTACCTGATTCAGTGACATTTGTTAGAAGGAGCAATCGATCAGCAGAAGAGAACAGCAGCTTGTAAGTGTTTTGTCTTGTTTTCTCATTAGATTTCAGCTCAGTTGTCGTTGCTAGAAACCATTATTTTTGCATACTGTGTTTTACCTGGTAAACGCGTTCGCAAGTCGCGTTTGTTCTCGTGCTTATCGCGGGAGTTCCCAGTTTCGGTTTGCTAAGTAGAAAGGCGTGGTCAGCTGACTTCAGGGACTAGTAATTAGGCAAGTATAAAACTGGTTTGTACACCGCGGCAGCGGTCGCGGCAGCCCTCCTCGTGTGAAGACCAACGAGTGTAAAGACGATCGACTCTACCTTGCACGACTCCACCGAGCAAGGACACCGACAAGGCACTTGAGTATTGCTTTCTCCCCTTTCTTTACTTTTCGTCTAACTTGTACTCATCTAATTGTTTAATCAATTGTACTCACTATGTGCTTTCAAATCTGTACAATTACTACTAACACACGGAGAGCACGCGCTGTACGTTGGAGGCAGGCCAATCCTAATAATCTACGAACGGTCCCTTTGTCCTCTACTAGTTTACTCTCTATTCCAATTGGTCTTTGGAACTGCCAGTCTGCTGTAAACAAAGCAGATTTTATTCCTTCTATTGCTACCCTTTCCGGTCTCAACCTCATGGCCCTAACTGAGACTTGGATCAAACCTGAGGACACTGCCACTCCTGCAGCCCTCTCCGCTAATTTCACTTTTTCCCCACACCCCTCGCACGATTGGGAGGGGGGGGCACTGGTCTCCTTATTTCAAATGAATGGAAATTTGATCTTCTACCATCTCCTACAGGCAACAGTTCATTTGAATCTCATGCCATTACAATTACTCACCCTGCTAAAATCCACGTTGTAGTTGTGTATCGTCCCCCAGGTCAACTGGGTGACTTCTTGGAGGAGTTGGATGTGTTACTCTCAAACTTTCCTGAAGATGGTACTCCTCTGGTACTGCTCGGTGACTTCAACATCCACCTAGAAAAACCCCAGGCTACTGACTTCAACACTCTTCTCACTTCATTTGACCTCAACGAGTGTCTACTACGGCTACTCACAAATCATAACCGACTGGACCTCATCTACACACGCTACTGCTCCACTGACAACACATTAGTAACTCCGCTGCACACCTAGACCACTTCCTCATCACTTCTAACCTCACACTAACTCCTGAAATAGCACATGCTCCTTCGCAGGTCACCTTTGGCGTAACCTACGCTCGCTCCTCCCTCTCGCCTATCCTCAATGGTTTCATCCGCACTACCTTCACCCTCTCAGTTTTTAGCACTCGACACAAACAGTGCTACTGACGCTCTTTGCTTCACTCTAACATCTTGCTTAGACAACTTTTGCCCCCTTTCATCCAGATCAGCACGCGCTCCCCCTCTGCCCCCTGGTTGTCCGATGTTCTCCTGAACATCGGGTTAAACTAAGGGTGCAGAGAGGAAATGGCACAAATCCAAAAACTCTACCGACCTTACTGTGTATCAGTCACACCTCTCTTCCTTCTCTGCAAATGTCTCCACTGCTAAAATGACATATTACCACAACAAAATTAACAACTGCTCCGACTCTCGCGCACTCTTCAAAACGTTCTCTTCTCTTCTCTGTCCACCTCCCCCTCCTCCTTCATCAACTCTTACAGCTGATGACTTTGCAACTTTCTTCACAAATAAAACAAAAACCATCAGTGACCAATTCCTCACACCGCAAACTAATAATAACTTCATAACGACAAATACACAATCTCTCACCTCCTTTTCTCCTCTCTCGGAGACGGAGGTTTCCAAACTCATCCTTTCCAATCATCCCACTACTTGCCCTAGATCCTATCCCCACTCACCTCCTTCAAGCCATTTCTTCTTCGGTCGTACCTCTCTTACTCACATTATCAACACCTCGCTTAACACTGGTACATTTCCCACAGCATTTAAGCAGGCCGGGTAAGCCCACTGTTAAAAACCTGCTCTAAATCCGCACTTTTAGAAAACTACAGACGGTATCCCTTCTTCCATTCATTGCAAAGTCACTTGAGCGAGTTGTGTTCAACCAACTCTCTCTGTTTCTTGCACAGAACAACATTCTGGACAACAACCAATCTGGCTTCAGAAGTGGACACTCAACTGAGACTGCCCTACTCTCGGTTACAGAGGCCCTGAGACTGGCAAGAGCAGCTTCCAAATCCTCTGTACTCATCTTGCTGGATCTGTCTGCTGCCTTTGACACAGTTAACCACCAATCCTCATGTCCATCCTCAGAAAGAGGGCATCTCAGGAACCGCCCTCCTGTGGTTCGAGTCTTACCTCTCCAAAGATCCTTCAGGTGTCTTGGAGGGGTGAGGTTTCAAAGTCACAACTTCTTGCTACTGGAGTTCCTCAAGGCTCAGTGCTTGGACCACTTCTCTTCTCCATCTACATGTCTCATTAGGATTGGTTATTCAGAAGCATGGCTTTTCCTACCACTGCTATGCTGATGACACTCAACTCTACTTCTCATTCCAACCAGATGATCCGACGGTAACAGATCGCATTGCAGCCTGTCTGAGTGACATTTCTAGCTGGATGATGGACCATCACCTTCAGCTCAATCTTGCAAGACAGAACTGCTCGTGTTCTCTGCCAACCCATCACTTCACCACAACTTCTCTATACAGCTGGGTTCATCAACCATAACTCCTTCCAGGACTGCCAGGAACCTTGGAGTTGTGATCGATGATCAGTTAAGCTTCACAGACCATATTGCTACAACGGCCCGGTCCTGCAGATTTGCCTTATACAACATTAGGAAGATTAGGCCCTTCCTGCAAAGCAAGCTGCACAACTCCTTGTCCAAGCTCTTGTTCTCTCCAGACTGGTATTGTAATGCTCTCTTGGCGGGCCTTCCTGCATGTACTATCAAGCCTCTGCAACTGATCCAGAATGCAGCAGCCAGAGTGGTCTTTAATGAGCCAAAAAAAGCTCACGTTACCCCTCTCTTCATCAGGTTCACTGGCACCAATAGCCGCTCGCATCAAATTCAGGTACTGATGTTTGCCTACAAGACCACAACTGCCACTGCACCAATATACCTAAACTCGCTGGTTCAAACTTATGTGCCCTCCAGAAGCTTGCGTTCTGCAAGTGAACGACGCCTTGTGGTGCCATCCCAAAGAGGTACCAAATCACTCTCACGGACCTTTTCCTGGACTGTGCCCAGCTGGTGGAATGACCTCCCGATCTCAATTCGAACAGCTGAGTCTTTAGCCATTTTCAAAAGACATCTAAAGACACATCTTTTTCGCCAACACCTGACTAACTAAACTAACTTACCTATTCTATTTAAAAAAAAAAAAAAAAAAAAAAAAAAAAAAAATTCCTAGCTACGTGTCTGTGCTAGACTAACTGAGACTTGTCATGACACTTGTATACTGTTGCTCTCTCGATGTTCTGATTGCTTCTATTGTTCTCATTTGTACTTGCTTTGGATAAAAGCGTCTGCTAAATGATTAAATGTAAATGTAAATGTAAATGCATATATAATAATTACTAGAAATTAAAATAGTAATATTTTGAAAAAAAATTATAAAAATGACAAAATCATAATATAAAAAAAAATAAACAAATATATATTTTTTAAATTTAAAAAAAAACAAAATAACAAGAATAAAAATGACAAAATCACATAATAATTACTAAAAATAAACAAAAATAAAATAGTAATAGTAGAAAGGCGTGGTCTAAGCCAGAGAAAGTACTTATTTACCTGATTCAGTGACATTTGTTAGAAGGAGCAATCGATCAGCAGAAGAGAACAGCAGCTTGTAAGTGTTTTGTCTTGTTTTCTCATTAGATTTCAGCTCAGTTGTCGTTGCTAGAAACCATTATTTTTGCATACTGTGTTTTACCTGGTAAACGCGTTCGCAAGTCGCGTTTGTTCTCGTGCTTATCGCGGGAGTTCCCAGTTTCGGTTTGCTAAGTAGAAAGGCGTGGTCTAAGCCAGAGAAAGTACTTATTTACCTGATTCAGTGACATTTGTTAGAAGGAGCAATCGATCAGCAGAAGAGAACAGCAGCTTGTAAGTGTTTTGTCTTGTTTCTCATTAGATTTCAGCTCAGTTGTCGTTGCTAGAAACCATTATTTTTGCATACTGTGTTTTACCTGGTAAACGCGTTCGCAAGTCGCGTTTGTTCTCGTGCTTATCGCGGGAGTTCCCAGTTTCGGTTTGCTAAGTAGAAAGGCGTGGTCAGCTGACTTCAGGGACTAGTAATTAGGCAAGTATAAAACTGGTTTGTACACCGCGGCAGCGGTCGCGGCAGCCCTCCTCGTGTGAAGACCAACGAGTGTAAAGACGATCGACTCTACCTTGCACGACTCCACCGAGCAAGGACACCGACAAGGCACTTGAGTATTGCTTTCTCCCCTTTCTTTACTTTTCGTCTAACTTGTACTCATCTAATTGTTTAATCAATTGTACTCACTATGTGCTTTCAAATCTGTACAATTACTACTAACACACGGAGAGCACGCGCTGTACGTTGGAGGCAGGCCAATCCTAATAATCTACGAACGGTCCCTTTGTCCTCTACTAGTTTACTCTCTATTCCAATTGGTCTTTGGAACTGCCAGTCTGCTGTAAACAAAGCAGATTTTATTCCTTCTATTGCTACCCTTTCCGGTCTCAACCTCATGGCCCTAACTGAGACTTGGATCAAACCTGAGGACACTGCCACTCCTGCAGCCCTCTCCGCTAATTTCACTTTTTCCCACACCCCTCGCACGATTGGGAGGGTGGAGGCACTGGTCTCCTTATTTCAAATGAATGGAAATTTGATCTTCTACCATCTCCTACAGGCAACAGTTCATTTGAATCTCATGCCATTACAATTACTCACCCTGCTAAAATCCACGTTGTAGTTGTGTATCGTCCCCCAGGTCAACTGGGTGACTTCTTGGAGGAGTTGGATGTGTTACTCTCAAACTTTCCTGAAGATGGTACTCCTCTGGTACTGCTCGGTGACTTCAACATCCACCTAGAAAAACCCCAGGCTACTGACTTCAACACTCTTCTCACTTCATTTGACCTCAAACGAGTGTCTACTACGGCTACTCACAAATCAGGTAACCGACTGGACCTCATCTACACACGCTACTGCTCCACTGACAACACATTAGTAACTCCGCTGCACACCTCAGACCACTTCCTCATCACTTCTAACCTCACACTAACTCCTGAAATAGCACATGCTCCTTCGCAGGTCACCTTTCGGCGTAACCTACGCTCGCTCTCTCCCTCTCGCCTATCCTCAATGGTTTCATCCGCACTACCTTCACCCTCTCAGTTTTTAGCACTCGACACAAACAGTGCTACTGACGCTCTTTGCTTCACTCTAACATCTTGCTTAGACAACTTTTGCCCCCTTTCATCCAGATCAGCACGCGCTACCCCCTCTGCCCCCTGGTTGTCCGATGTTCTCCGTGAACATCGGGTTAAACTAAGGGCTGCAGAGAGGAAATGGCACAAATCCAAAAACTCTACCGACCTTACTGTGTATCAGTCACACCTCTCTTCCTTCTCTGCAAATGTCTCCACTGCTAAAATGACATATTACCACAACAAAATTAACAACTGCTCCGACTCTCGCGCACTCTTCAAAACGTTCTCTTCTCTTCTCTGTCCACCTCCCCCTCCTCCTTCATCAACTCTTACAGCTGATGACTTTGCAACTTTCTTCACAAATAAAACAAAAACCATCAGTGACCAATTCCTCACACCGCAAACTAATAATAACTTCATAACGACAAATACACAATCTCTCACCTCCTTTTCTCCTCTCTCGGAGACGGAGGTTTCCAAACTCATCCTTTCCAATCATCCCACTACTTGTCCGCTAGATCCTATCCCCACTCACCTCCTTCAAGCCATTTCTTCTTCGGTCGTACCTGCTCTTACTCACATTATCAACACCTCGCTTAACACTGGTACATTTCCCACAGCATTTAAGCAGGCTCGGGTAAGCCCACTGCTTAAAAAACCTGCTCTAAATCCAGCACTTTTAGAAAACTACAGACCGGTATCCCTTCTTCCATTCATTGCAAAGTCACTTGAGCGAGTTGTGTTCAACCAACTCTCTCTGTTTCTTGCACAGAACAACATTCTGGACAACAACCAATCTGGCTTCAGAAGTGGACACTCAACTGAGACTGCCCTACTCTCGTTACAGAGGCCCTGAGACTGGCAAGAGCAGCTTCCAAATCCTCTGTACTCATCTTGCTGGATCTGTCTGCTGCCTTTGACACAGTTAACCACCAGATCCTCATGTCCATCCTCAGAAAGATGGGCATCTCAGGAACCGCCCTCCTGTGGTTCGAGTCTTACCTCTCCAATAGATCCTTCAGGGTGTCTTGGAGGGGTGAGGTTTCAAAGTCACAACTTCTTGCTACTGGAGTTCCTCAAGGCTCAGTGCTTGGACCACTTCTCTTCTCCATCTACATGTCGTCATTAGGATTGGTTATTCAGAAGCATGGCTTTTCCTACCACTGCTATGCTGATGACACTCAACTCTACTTCTCATTCCAACCAGATGATCCGACGGTAACAGATCGCATTGCAGCCTGTCTGAGTGACATTTCTAGCTGGATGATGGACCATCACCTTCAGCTCAATCTTGCTAAGACAGAACTGCTCGTGTTCTCTGCCAACCCATCACTTCACCACAACTTCTCTATACAGCTGGGTTCATCAACCATAACTCCTTCCAGGACTGCCAGGAACCTTGGAGTTGTGATCGATGATCAGTTAAGCTTCACAGACCATATTGCTACAACGGCCCGGTCCTGCAGATTTGCCTTATACAACATTAGGAAGATTAGGCCCTTCCTGCAAGAGCAAGCTGCACAACTCCTTGTCCAAGCTCTTGTTCTCTCCAGACTGGACTATTGTAATGCTCTCTTGGCGGGCCTTCCTGCATGTACTATCAAGCCTCTGCAACTGATCCAGAATGCAGCAGCCAGAGTGGTCTTTAATGAGCCAAAAAAAAGCTCACGTTACCCCTCTCTTCATCAGGTTACACTGGCTACCAATAGCCGCTCGCATCAAATTCAAGGTACTGATGTTTGCCTACAAGACCACAACTGCCACTGCACCAATATACCTAAACTCGCTGGTTCAAACTTATGTGCCCTCCAGAAGCTTGCGTTCTGCAAGTGAACGACGCCTTGTGGTGCCATCCCAAAGAGGTACCAAATCACTCTCACGGACCTTTTCCTGGACTGTGCCCAGCTGGTGGAATGACCTCCCGATCTCAATTCGAACAGCTGAGTCTTTAGCCATTTTCAAAAGACATCTAAAGACACATCTTTTTCGCCAACACCTGACTAACTAATACTAACTTACCTATTCTATTTAAAAAAAAAAAAAAAAAAAAAAAAAAAAAAAAATTCCTAGCTACGTGTACTGTGCTAGACTAACTGAGACTTGTCATGACACTTGTATACTGTTGCTCTCTCGATGTTCTGATTGCTTCTATTGTTCTCATTTGTACGTTGCTTTGGATAAAAGCGTCTGCTAAATGATTAAATGTAAATGTAAATGTAAATGCATATATAATAATTACTAGAAATTAAAATAGTAATATTTTGAAAAAAATTATAAAAATGACAAAATCATAATATAATTACAAGAAAATAAACAAATATATATTTTTTAATATTTTAAAAAAACAAGAATAACAAGAATAAAAATGACAAAATCACATAATAATTACTAGAAAATAAACAAAAATAAAATAGTAATATTTTGAAAAAAGAAAGAATAAAAACGACAAAAGCCCAATTCCAAGAAAATAGACAAAACTGAAAATACATAGTTAAATTAATATTTATTTAAAAATTAAAATGTAAACATTTAAAATGTAAAAATTAAGTTAATATTTATTAATAAATACTATATTTGTAAGTATATTCATTTATATTCTAACAAACACACTGAAGACTGGAATAATGATGCTGAAAATTCAGCTTTGCATCACAGGAATAAATTACTTTTTAAAACATATTCTAACAGAAAATAGTTATTTCACAATATTACTGCTTATTCTGTATTTTTGATCAAATAAATGCAGCCTTGGTGAGCAGAAGAGAGAGACTTCATTAAAAACATTAAATTTACTAAAGATGTCCTGCATACACACAGAGACACGCATTATCTGCACAAATATGAATACATGCTGTGTGCTGAGAGAGAGACGGACAGAAGAAAGCAGACTGTGATGTCGCAGTAGTAGAGAAGCGCTCGAGAACGCGTGGGTGTCAAGCTTTTTAAAATGCAGCTGCTCCACCAACTTGCACACGTCACAATTCCTCTACTGCAGAGAAAATCATAGGTTTGAGCGTATCTGTGGGAGGCGGGTAGAGAGAGAGAGACATATTACAGACGCCGCTCTCTCTCGCTCATTTACTCTCCAAAAACAAGCTTGTGGATTCACCTCACGTTTGTGTAAAAAAAACCAACACAGATTATTAAATGTCATTTTTCAGTAAGTGTAACGTGTCACACCAAACCATAACAATCAAAGGAGGACCACCAGGCACTCAAGCAAACACCCAAATCCCAAAAGAGGGTCAAAGCTGTTTCCCTGACAGATCACCATCACAGGAGGAATAATTCAGCCAGAAAAATACAACACTGTTTACACGCTCTTTTATCCTTCTAAAATCAATACGCTGTTATTTTCTGAATACAATTATTATAATATATTACCCAAAGACGACACAAAAAAGGACAAAAATAAATAAATGTATATCATGTATTTATTTTCATGTATCATATAATATTATTATTATTATTAATTGGTTGATTGATTAAATGATTATTATTTTTAATAATACGATTATTTATTATATAATATATTATTATTATTATTATATTAAGAATTACAATTATTATTACTATTAATTCGTACTTATTACAATCAATAATATTATTCATTCAAATTAATTGTGTTATTTTAAGTAATATTACTTATATATTAAAAGTAATATTTAGTATAATAAAAAACAAAATAGATAAATATTTTAGATAAAAAAAGAAATAAATATTAAGTGATAACCTAAGACAGAGAGATAGAGAGAGAGAAGGGAACTCTGGGACTCCAGCCAGAGGATCAGGGAGGAGAGGGTGAGCTGAGGAGCGTTGGCAGGCGAGCGTGGGCTCCTCGATGCTCTTAAGATGCTGTAGGCCTCTCCACTGCTCCAATAACAGCCCTCACAAACAAACACAGCCAGAAATCACTGTCCTGCATCCAATCAAAAGCCCCCTCTTCAAATCACAAGTGCGCAGTGTTTTTGGAAATGTCAGAAAGGTCGCTATACTTTGATGGTACTCCATGACGCTGGTTATGGGCCTCAGAAACATCCACCTGGCTAATATATACGTTTATCACTAGGTATTAATATGAGAAACGTTTATTGTTAATGTTACGTAAAAAACTTAAAATCTAAAAAGAGTATTTTAATAAGATATGTTCTTTCCTTTTACATTCCACAGCAGCGACTACAGAAAAGCCCCCAAAATAGCGCTGTAATCGGGAAGCAGCAACAGCGTAATTCTGCCTGTTCTCCTGAATCCTCTTCCTCCCACACACATTAACACACAATGAAAATGGGAACCTCATTGTATGCCTCAAGACAGCTTTCATACACCACAATGTAGCTGGATCCAACCAGCAGCGCTAATTTTACCGCTAGCTGCGTAGCAGGCCTGGACGTTTCTGAATATAGGGTTTGCAAGCCACACTTTGGGTCAATTGGTGATTTTACATATAAAGTGATGGTGATTACTCTGAATTTCAATCAAATGTACGCAATGTTGCTTCATATATGTTTAAATCCAAATGTCCTTTCAACAATCGAAAAGTCCTGTTGCGTAAACATAATCACATCATGTAATTATAGTGTAGCCGCGGTGTATGTTTAGCATAGTGAATGGTGCACAGTCAGAAATAAACCACACAAATCGACCCCTCGGGTGAAGTTCAGAAACGTGAAACAAGAAAAAAAAAAAAAAAGGCCAGATTTTATGAAGCAAAGCGATTTTAAGGTTGTGATGCAGCAGTTAATGCACATGCTACAGACTCATTTGGAAGAAAAAAAAAAAAAAAAAAGAAATAAAATAAAATAAAAACTTAAACTTAATATACATTTAAATTAAATTTTAAAAAACATAAAATAAGGTATTAAAAAATAAAATAAAATAAAATAAAAGACTAAAAAAATAATTTCAGGTAACTAATATATAAAAAATATATAAATTGAAATAAAATAAAATAAAATAAACAGTTACTATAGTATAATAAATTAAAATAAAATGCTAAAAAAATAAATAAAATAAAAGACTACAAATACATTTAAAATAAGTTCAGGTAACTAATAAAATAAAATGAAATTAAATAATAAATAAAAACTTGCTGTAAAATAATATAAATAAAAAAATAAATAAAAAAATAAGATAAAAATAAAATGCTAAAAGAATAAAATAAGGTATTAAAAATAAAATAAAATAATAAAAGACTAAAAAAATAAGTTCAGGTAACTAATATATAAAAAATATATAAATTTAAATAAAATAAAATAAACTGTTACTATAGTATAATAAAAGAAAAAATAAAATAAAATAAAAGACTACAAATACATTCAAAAATACGTTCAGGTAACTAATAAAATAAAATAGGTCGATTATGTAAAAACAGTGCTGTAACTTGCAGATCTTTCAGAGAAACATGGCAAGAGGAACTGACAGGGCTAGACAAATGTTTAGTTATCATGTCTGAGTTTACAGATGACCTCTGCAGGCCTTACTGATCCATAGAAGAAAAACAACAGAGATGAACTTGCAATGAATCACATTTCTCAAAGGAGCCAAGCACACCACAGACTGCTAATGTTATTATGAATCAGACTGACATTACAAAGTAAACCCCGCATCTGTCTGCGCTCAAGAACTATTCTCTTACCCACGATTAAAAAGTTTCCTCGAAACAAATTGCATAATTCTTACAAAAGTTTTCCTGAAAGAAATACAAAAATAGAAAAAAAGCGGCATCTGGTATCTCTTACATATAAAACAAATTTATTTTCCATACTCTTTAGAAAATAAATAATTAGAGGTATTATTCATGCCTGTAACATACAAGATGTGTGATAAATTTCACACCAAAGTTTAACACTAACCCCAAGTGTTAGTAATGGTGATCCCTGACTTAAACACCACTAATGAAGCACAGCACATCCAGGAGGACAAACAGACATTGTTTTATACTCGTCCTGGTGCAGAGCAGCTAATGTTTGTTGAGGGATATTTCATACATAATACTTAAAGCTCTAAGTTAACTATAAAACACACAACAACACAAAGGCCTAAGCATTATTCAAACGTTTGCACCTTATTACTGTTACAGCACAAAAAGATGGAATTAATGGAAAAAACAGAAGAGAAAAAAAGTGACTTTCCCTTTATCAGCAGCTTACCTTCCCTTTACCTAACCGTTATAACACTATAAAGCCTTAAATCTCCTACAGAGTCGGCTAATCGAGGCTTTCCATCAAATGGCATGACCTTAAATCAGTGAGCGGAGCTCAATTCTCAGGACTTTGCTTAGTCAGACATTCAGTCCAGATCAACAGGTCACATACAGTGGCAACAGATCATTCACTTATTTTGCTGGGAGTTTGATTGACAGGCGATCTGACCAAACATAACGCAGAATCTGCCATTTTGTCAGACAAACAAACCAGATGAAATTCAGCTTTGCATCACAGGAATAAATTACATTTTAAAATATATTCAAATAGAAAACAGTTATTTTAAATTGTAATAATATTTCCCTGTTTTAACTGTATTTTTGATAAAAGAATGCAGCCGAGACTTTTTTCAAAAACATTACAAAATCTTAACAACCCCAAACTTTTGAACAATAGAGTATACATTGAAGTACCACATTATTATAATCTAATACCATCACAATACCACAGAACTTTGACTAGAAAACCGGCCTCAAATTCTTTAAATATATCAACTTATGAATGATTTTGAGAACCATAGACAGTGTTCTGAGGTTGTAAAGCATCATCCAGGCTGGATCTGTGTAATCTGCAGGATGCTGTTGATGAGTACACACCGCTGCGTTTCTAATGTGTCATCGCTCAGCTGTATCCTTCCGTCTGATCCAAACATCTCTCACTGAGAACATGACTACCAATTCATTTCCTCTTCACCTCTACATCCGTCACTGACACGTGCACAAACACACAGAACCAGACCAGGAACCTTAAAAACAGCTTCATTACACTGAAATCTTAAGATGCATCCAACCAGAGACACAGTTCATCAAAAGAGAGAGCGGAACAGAATATTGACTGAATGAAAGCAAAGAAGAACTAACTGGACTGCATGGTTAATCATGATAAAACCAAAATGACAACATGGCTTTGCACTGCAATGATCAAATCACAAAATATCACAATTTTACAGATGTACTGTAAAATACAATTATATATCTATATATATATATATATATATAGAGAGAGAGAGAGAGAGAGAGAGAGATATATATACATACATATACATATATATATATATATATATATATATATATATATATATATATATATATATATATATATATATAATATATATATATAATATAATATATATATATATATAATATATACTATACATATATAATATACATATATACATATACAGGTGCTGGTCATATAATTAGAATATCATCAAAAAGTTGATTTATTTCACTAATTCCATTCAAAAAGTGAAACTTGTATAATGTATGCATTCATTCCACACAGACTGATATATTTCAAGTGTTTATTTCTTTTAATTTTGATGATTATAACTGACAACTAATGAAAACCCCAAATTCAGTATCTCAGAAAATTAGAATATTGTGAAAAGGTTCAATATTGAAGACACATGGTGCCACACTCTAATCAGCTAATTAACTCAAAACACCTGCAAAGGCCTTTAAATGGTCTCTCAGTCTAGTTCTGTAGGCTACACAATCATGGGGAAGACTGCTGAATTGACAGTTGTCCAAAAAACGACCATTGACACCTTGCACAAGGAGGGCAAGACACAAAAGGTCATTGCAAAAGAGGCTGGCTGTTCACAGAGCTCTGTGTCCAAGCACATTAATAGAGAGGCGAAGGGAAGGAAAAGATGTGGTAGAAAAAAGTGTACAAGCAATAGGGATAACCGCACCCTGGAGAGGATTGTGAAACAAAACCCATTCAAAAATGTGGGGGAGATTCACAAAGAGTGGACTGCAGCTGGAGTTAGTGCTTCAAGAACCACTACGCACAGACGTATGCAAGACATGGGTTTCAGCTGTCGCATTCCTTGTGTCAAGCCACTCTTGAACAACAGACAGCGTCAGAAGCGTCTCGACTGGACTGCTGCTGAGTGGTCCAAAGTAATGTTCTCTGATGAAAGTAAATTTTGCATTTCCTTTGGAAATCAGGGTCCCAGAGTCTGGAGGAAGAGAGGAGAGGCACAGAATCCACGTTGCTTGAGGTCCAGTGTAAAGTTTCCACAGTCAGTGATGGTTTGGGGTGCCATGTCATCTGCTGGTGTTGGTCCACTGTGTTTTCTGAGGTCCAAGGTCAACACAGCCGTATACCAGGAAGTTTTAGAGCACTTCATGCTTCCTGCTGCTGACCAACTTTATGGAGATGCAGATTTCATTTTCCAACAGGACTTGGCACCTGCACACAGTGCCAAAGCTACCAGTACCTGGTTTAAGGACCATGGTATCCCTGTTCTTAATTGGCCAGCAAACTCGCCTGACCTTAACCCCATAGAAAATCTATGGGGTATTGTTAAGAGGAAGATGCGATATGCCAGACCCAACAATGCAGAAGAGCTGAAGGCCACTATCAGAGCAACCTGGGCTCTCATAACACCTGAGCAGTGCCACAGACTGATCGACTCCATGCCACGCCGCATTGCTGCAGTAATTCAGGCAAAAGGAGCCCCAACTAAGTATTGAGTGCTGTACATGCTCATACTTTTCATGTTCATACTTTTCAGTTGGCCAAGATTTCTAAAAATCCTTTCTTTGTATTGGTCTTAAGTAATATTCTAATTTTCTGAGATACTGAATTTGGGGTTTTCATTAGTTGTCACTTATAATCATCAAAATTAAAAGAAATAAACACTTGAAATATATCAGTCTGTGTGGAATGAATGTATACATTATACAAGTTTCACTTTTTGAATGGAATTAGTGAAATAAATCAACTTTTTGATGATATTCTAATTATATGACCAGCACCTGTATATATATATACATATATATATATATATATTCTACATACATATGTATGAAAGAACAAAATGCACAAAAGAACAGAGGAAGAAGGGAATAGATTGAGAGAAAGCACTTGGAAAAAGTCAGGTAATAGAAAAAGGTAAGAATAAAGTAACAAACAAACAAACAACCAAAAGGATGAAAGGAAAAGAAAAACAAACCAATGAATAAATTAAAGCAATAAAGAGCAGAAGGAATAATGAATAAATGAAGGAAGAAAGGAAATATGAAAGGAAATATTATATATTTTTTTATATATAAAAAAATAACCAAGAAAGAAATCCAACAAGCAACATCAAAAAAACTGAGGAAAGAAAGGAAGGAAAGAAAGATAGAAGGAAGGATAGGAGTGAGGGGGGGAGAAAGGAAATACAAAAGAACCAAATCAAACAAGAAAGGAGAAACAAATGAAAAAACTGAGAATAAAACAAGAGATAAACCAAACAAGCAAGAACACAAAAACAAACAAACTGATGGAAGGAAGAACAAAAGAAAAAAGTGAGAATAAAGCAAGAGATAAAGCAAACAAGCACGAACAAACATTGAAGAAACAACAAAAGATTGAAAAAAGCAAGATCAAACAAAAGGAAGAAAGGACTAAGTAATGAAAGGAAGAAAGGACAAACTAAAACAAAAGAAATAAATAAAAGAAAGTAAGAACACAGTGTCCTCATACTGCAGCATCACACATGTATTAATAAAGAAACATCCAAACGAGGCTCTTTTGCTCATTACATTACATCAAACTGGACAAAATGACACTTTGAAGGAAAGCTTGATCGCGTGTGTGTTTGTGATAAGTGTTTTTCCTCGTTTCCTCACAGCACTTCACAGGAGGATTCCTGGGAACGCTCGAGTACTTTGTGTCCTTTTATAGTCTCTAAGTTTTTAATGCAAAAGATCAAATTACCCTCTCATCCAGGGACGAACCACGTTCAGGGACCGACTAGCTTCAGTGGCTCCGTTCCCAACACTTCCTCGACTACTTGTAAACAAAAAACATCTGCTACGCTATTTAAACGGGCCAAAACGAGGACAAGAACAGAATCCAAACGCCGAGAGAGGTCAACAGGACGACTTTACACCGAGAGAACACGTCTATAGGCATTCCCGAACACGTACTCTTTCATGCCAGAGCTATCCCATAGTGCTTTCCTCCACAGGACCGGACTTTATTTGGCCAACAGTGGCCGGTGGGAGAAAGACAGGTGTGACAGCCAACACACAGTGACTCACGGCACGTCTTCAGCCCACCGTGGCTAATGGAAGCAAGACAGAAATACAGTCGATGGCTACGACAAACAATCAGACGAGAGGCCAGAGTTAATAAAACAAAACCTGGTGAGATCAAAATCATCCGGAAGACACAACGGATATGGAGAGACACCGTGTCAATGAACATGCTTTAGGAAAAACAAAACCTGAGTGGCAAGAAAACACAGACAGCGTGTGTGATATCTACTATAATAGCAGAATTATTGCGTTAATGATGCAGAAGCTGACAATATCAAGTCATTCAATATGCAAAAAACAAACAATACTGAATGAATTAGTGATTCAATGATTCAATGACTTGCTTCAATCCTGAGTGAATCAAACATTTGAACGAATCCTTTGAACAAACGACTCACTCGTTAAGACGGCAACTTGCTTCTACATGCGGAGTCCCACAAGGCTCAATTCTTGCACCGCTCTTGTTTAGCCTGTATATGCTCCCACTAAGTCAGATAATGAGGAAGAACCAAATTGCCTATCACAGCTATGCTGATGATACCCAGATCTACCTAGCCTTATCTCCAAATGATTATAGCCCCATTGACTCCCTCTGCCAATGCATTGATGAAATTAACAGTTGGATGTGCCAAAACTTTCTTCAGTTAAACAAGGAGAAAACTGAAGTCATTGCATTTGGAAACAAAGATGAAGTTCTCAAGGTGAATGCATACCTTGACTCTAGGGGTCAAACAACTAAAAATCAAGTCAGAAATCTTGGGGTGATTCTGGAGACAGACCTTAGTTTTAGTAGTCATGTCAAAGCAGTAACTAAATCAGCATACTATCATCTCAAAAACATTGCAAGAATTAGATGTTTTGTTTCCAGTCAAGACTTGGAGAAACTTGTTCATGCCTTTATCACCAGCAGGGTGGATTATTGTAATGGTCTCCTCACCGGTCTTCCAAAGAAGACCATTAGACAGCTGCAGCTCATCCAGAACGCTGCTGCCAGGATTCTGACTAGAACCAGAAAATCTGAGCATATCACACCAGTCCTCAGGTCCTTACACTGGCTTCCAGTTACATTTAGGATTGATTTTAAAGTACTTTTACTCGTTTATAAGTCACTCAATGGTCTAGGACCTAAATATATTGCAGATATGCTCACTGAATATAAACCTAACAGACCACTCAGATCATTAGGATCGAGTCAGTTAGAAATACCAAAGGTTCACACAAAACAAGGGGAGTCCGCTTTTAGCTATTATGCTGCCCGCAGCTGGAACCAGCTTCCAGAAGAGATCAGATGTGCTAAAACATTAGCCACATTTAAATCCAGTCTCAAAACTCATCTATTTAGCTGTGCATTTGTTGAATGAGCACTGTGCTACGTCCGAACTGACTGCACTGTATTTTATGTATAATCCTTTTCTATTTAACTGTTTTCAATTTCATTTTAAATCAATTTCTATATCATTTTAAAATTCCTTGTTTTATTATTTTTAATTCCTTGTTTTTATTGCTGTGAATGATTATTTCACTTTCTTTTATGTAAAGCACTTTGAATTACCACTGTGTATGAAATGTGCTATATAAATAAACTTGCCTTGCTTTGCCTAAATAATGGCAGTTTTAGTTTCTTATTTATTTTATTAGTTTAAGACAAGAAAAAAGACAAACACTGAAACAAAAACTAGCAAGAAACAAGAAACAAAATCTAGAAGGAAAAACAAATGATCAAATTATTAATTATATTTTATTTATTTTTAATCCGACATGAGCCAATATCAATTAAAAATAAAGTATAAAAGTAATAAAATGTGATGACCAATCATTTATAATTTACATATAATTACTAGGATTATATATTTATATATATTTTATAATTTTTTATAATATATTTTTAATATATATATACATATACATATATATATACATATACATATATATATATTTTTATATATATAAAATATACATAGATATCTGTATATATACATATATATAAAATTTATATTTTAGGAATAAACTGTCATTTCATTAAAAAACTATTTAATATTTAAAATATTTTTAAAACCTTAATCTCAAAGCATAATTTATGTGATCAAAATTTCAGGCTACATACATAAAAACGCTGTTTTATAGGCAGCTTCTGTTGTGCAAAAAGGGATTTTGTTGATACTAATTTCTTTAGATTGAGGTCTCATCTCTCTATTTGAATTTATTGATTAAATGTAAGAATTTGACATTAAAGATAATGCAAACATAAAATAAAGGAAGAAAAAAATAAAAAATGCTTCTGGAAATCAATTTAAGGAGGCAAATATTGTCCCGTCACTGCTGCCAACTAACCACTGGACAGAATATGAAGAATATGAAAAGCTTTGGGAGACAGCTGTCCACAACAGACCTAAACCAGCCAAGATACCAGCACAAAAAACACACTCAGCAAAATACTCTCTACTTATTATCAACAAAATCCTGGAAAAACGTTCCTTTGGCTAACTAGACGTAAACGCACCCTCCACCTGTTGAGGAAGAAGAGAAAGTGGCTGGTCTGATGGGTTTGCATGGGTTTAATTGACACGCTGATGCTGCAGAGGGAAGCAGGTGTTGTTTTAATGATGAGGGCATCTTCCGGCCAGCGCTGTGCTTTATTTTGCCCATCTGCATTCTCTGCTCATTCTCTCTTTCGGTGCTTCGTGAGACATACCAATGAGTCAAGCTCTGTGCAGCTGTCAGAGCTAACCCTCTGAGAGAGAGAGAGAGAGAGAGATACCGAGAAAGACAGAGAGAGAGAGACAAAGAGAGAGGGTTGGGGTGGCGTCACACTATTCCTGACTATAAGAATATCATCAGGAAAAGAGGTCCAAATGAAGCTGAACAGCTCTAGGAGACACGACAAGTGATAAAAAAAATCATCGGCCAATGTAAATCTGAGTTTTCATTGTAAACAGTTATCTTGACAAACGTTATGCCATTTATTGTAATTGCTGCAGCACTGTGCTGTGTAGCCCCGCCCACCGTGAAATATCATTGGTCCAAAATCATCCTCCATGTAACAGTACTGTATATCAAATGTCTTTTGATTGGGTGTGATTGTGACATGCTCAATGTGGACACATTATAAGGATGCAATGATATTTATTATTAAAATTCTATACTATTTCTTTACTATAGTAAAGATAAAAGAGAAAAAATACAAGAAAAAACAAAAAAGAATGAATGACTTCAAGAATCAAGCAAGAAAGAACAAAATCTAGAAAGGAGGAAAAACAAATAAACTAATTAACAAATTACTAATGTAAAGCAACCTTTAACTGTGTGAAATAGCACTAATAAATATTCAGCATGGGCCAATATCAATTAAAATAAATATCATATAGAATAAATATTATTATTATTATTATTATCATTATCATCATCCAATATAGGTCAATATCAATTAAAATATATATAAAATAAATAACATGTATTATTATTGTTGTTGTTAAATGAAAAAGCAAACAACAAGAAAAAACAAAAGCATGAAAATAAGACAGAACAGAAAGAAAAACATTCCAGCAGACATTAGCATAACTGTCTTCCACGGTCAGTTTTCAACAACTGTCACAGTGTTTACCTTTGTGTACTTGCATAAAGTATGTGTCTGGCCTTTGTCTACACTAAAACTGAATTACTACTGGCTTATTTCAGAGCACATACTGACATATAATATTTCCAGACCTATATGCTCATGTCAAAAAGGTTTCCCTCAATGCCACTTCAAACCACCTTGAAAATCAACTTAGGCTGAAAACATTTTGCACATCACCTTAATTTTCAACATTCACCCCATGCTAATTCCACACCTCTATTCAGATCCTGCCAGTTTTTGCCCTGAAGAGAATTTTAAGAAGACTCAAAATTAGCACTTTCTCAATTAATGCTACGCTAATGCAATCAACAGAACGTGAAATAAACCAAAAACTCAATTTAGCTCGCAGCGTCAGCTAATTTAATAGAGCTTTCGTTCATGCCAGCCAGCTCTGCACTGTCTGTGACCAGGATGCGTCACGTATCTAGAGCCAGACGGCATCAGGAATCCACAACCGTCTTCATCATAAGCTAATAGCATGTTGCAGCTCGAGTCTGAATGAGGGTAATCAAGCTCTGGTTATCAGGGGGTATAATGGCAGCTAGGGGTGGCGTTTGTCAGTTAATGCGCCGGTTGTCCAAAGCCACAGACGCTCAGAAGATAATGACAGGCCATGGAGCTTATAGATGTCAGTGGAAGACGTTCTCCTCCCACACTCCACCGTCAGAGGTAATTCAGAAGAACTGAATAAAGCACTGACTCAAAGGGATCTGAGGTGGTTCCTGCAAAAAGTTAAAATCAGGAAAATTCAGAAGATGCCATTACTGTATATCTATCATCATATTTATATGATGCCAAGAGAGATAATGTTAACTGCTAGAAAAAAAGCAATATTTTTAAAACCATTAATTTGATAGAAAAATGGAGAGAAAAGTTTGAAAACTTTTATACAGTGCAAAAAGTGCACAGAATAAGTTTTTTAACTTTTCTCTCCATTTTTTTTTACATTTAGTGTTAGTATTATATCTTGTGCTATTAACAGGGTCCAAAATGAACTTTTTAGTACCCATGTCAAGTGAATTAAGAACAAATACCAAAAATATTTAAAAATGCAAAATACAGTAAAATAATGCAAAATGCTTTTTGCTTTAATGCATCGTTTTTTAAATGTATTCTTTTAATAAGTGCAAGAACAGTAAAAGTAAGAAAAAAATAGCCTTACACTTAACACAAAGTTAAGTGTAATTTAAAATATATTTTATTATGTTCAAATGTATAGTAAAATACTTCAAAAGTGCATTATGCTTAAATTTTACAGTATTTTACATTTAAAATGTATGATTTCATTACGTGCAAAAGTACAGTAATTATAGTGTTGCATTATATTGCATTTAAAATGTATTATTTTAATAAGTGCAGAAATACAGTAAAATAATGCAAAATACTACATAATGCTTAATGCAATTTTTTGCATTATTTTATATTTAAAATGTATTCTTTTATATAAATGTAAAATACAATAAATGTTACATTTTAAAAAAGAAAAAAAGCATTATACAATAAAATACAATAAACACAATACAAAGTTTTACGGTCCAGCAAAAAACATTATGGCAGGTATTTGTTCTTAATTCACTTGACATGGGTACTAAAAAGTTCATTTTGGACCCTGTTAATAGCACAAGATATAATACTAACACTAAATGTAAAAAAAAATGGAGAGAAAAGTTAAAAAACTTATTCTGTGCACTTTTTGCACTGTATAAAAGTTTTCAAACTTTTCTCTCCATTTTTCTATCAAATTAATGGTTTTAAAAATATTGCTACATTTACATATGTATTTGTGTCATTGAACCATTAAATAAATTCCATAATGAAATTTGACTTTCAATATGTAACACTCTCTGCACATCTATAACTGGTGTATTGTAAATCTGCTATTGAGTGCGCATGAAGTGAAATCAGGGCTGAATGACTTCAATCATCATGATGAAATGACTTTGCATATAATTTATTCAACAATACTGTCACTGACATATATTGAATAAGAAAGGTCTAAATTGGCAGCTTGTTTTCACAGGATCTTATTTGCATACTAATTTCGTAACTGAGAAACTGGTGTCAAATGGGTGCCATAGCTAATTTGATTATGTAAATTAAGTTGCGTATAAAGATAGAAAGTTTTTATTGAACAGCCCAGTTATAATGATACCTGGAGTGAGATGCAGGCATATTAGTGTTACGAGCATATACTGTATGCTTACAAATCTATTTCCCTGACCATGAGTTGTGCATGCCACTGTTACATGTCGACGTGCTGCCCACGACGCTATCAGTGCCGACTAAAAAAATAATTATAAGGATGTTAGTTTGTCAAGCTTGGCTTATTGTTCATCCATTTTCCTTTAGTTTCTGAGAGCTGGAGAGCATGCCCACACACATACACTCACAGTCAGATAGCATACAAACACAAGCCTTCATCTACACACTCCTGGTTTCAATCTTGTAAAGCATGAACATTCAAAACTTCTTACAGCCCAATCCTGACAAACAGGACATTGAGCACAGAGACAGGAAAATAACTACAACATCTGCTATATTCCTTACAGGGGGCACGGTCTCAAAGCCATGACTTTTCCACAATCTTTGCAGTTGTTTGCGAGTACAGAATAAGGATTTTTTTAAAAAAAAGAATAGGTTTTCTTCAATCTAAAACACTCTAAGATGGTTTGTTGGTCTTAGCTAGCCACTAAGCTACTTAGGCTGATCTACTTTGCACATTTTAGAGAGGTGTTGGGCATTAATTTGGTCTGACTAAGTCACCAGCTGGTTGACCAACTAAACCAGGTAAACATTAGCTTCAACAGGCTGGGAAACCAACTAAACCAGGTTAACACCAGCCTGAACAGGTTGGGAGACCAAATAAACCAAGTAAACACCAGCTTGGACAGGTTGGGAAACCAACTAAACCAGGTAAACCCCACCTTGACTATTCTGGGAAACCAACTAAACCAAGTAAAAGCAGCCTGAACAGGTTGAGAAACCAACTAAACCAGGTAAACGCCACCTTGGCTATTATGGGAAACCAACTAAACAGCACCCTGAAGAGTTCGGGAGCCTAACTAAACCAGGTAAACGCAAGGGTGGGAAACCAACTAAACCAGGTTAACACCAGACTGAACAGGTTGGAAAACCAACTAAACCAGGTGAACACTGCCTTGGCTATCATGGGAAAACAACTAAACCAGGTTAACACCAGCGTGAACAGGTTGGAAAACCAACTAAACCAGGTAAACACCAGATTGACCAGGTTGAGAAATCAACTACACCAGGTAAACACCAGCTTGAACAGGTTATGATACCAACTAAACCAGGTAAACACCAGCTTGAAAAGGTTGCGAGACCAACTAAACAAGGTAAACACTAATATGACCAGGCTGGGAAATCAAATAAACCAGCTATACAACAGTGTGACTAGTCTGAGAAATCAGCTAAACCAGGTAAACACCAGATTGACCAGGTTGGGAAACCAATTTAACCAGTTAAACACCAGCTTGATCAGTTTAGAAGACCAACTAAACCAGGTAAACACCAGCTTGAACAGGTTGGGAGACCAATTAAACCAGGTAAACACCAGTCTGACCAGGCTGTGAAACCAATTAAACCAGGTAAATACCAGCTTGATCAGTCTGGGAGACCAACTAAACCAGGTAAATCCATACTTGGCCAAGTTTAAACCAGCTAAGACCATTTTAAGATGGACTAAGATGTTTTTTCAGCAAGGATATGATTCCAGAAGGTTATGACAGTCCTGTCGAGGTAATTATGATCTCTTTAAATCCCTTTATATAATCTTCCCTCCCTATTATTAGGCTAAATCACCTCGTCACCTTCACTTATGTACCACATTACAACCTCGGCCTCCATCACGTTTCTCAGAAATTGGCTACAATCAGATTAGCCCCCCACCTCATTCTCACACTGTCATACCTTATCGGCCTATAAATAGAGGCAGGTAAAGCCAGACCTCATTAATTCAATCACCAGGCACAGGGACTACCCGCACACTTCTCTGAAGGTGGAAAGTCACGAGGCTGGCACAAGCACCATTCCTCATTACCAACCTCCACAGCGTACCGGCTAAATTTAAACAATCACACGCACCGGGAGTCTCCACGCCACCAAACCTGCAGAGAAAGAAGTCAATGGCCATTGTTCAGCACAGGTACATCCAATAAGGTACATAAAATGATTAAATACAAGTATGTTTTGGACCCGTTTCCTTTCAAAACCACAAGAGCTAATTAGAGCAAGCTAGTTTAAAAGGTAATGTGTTATTGACATTCATTGAACAACGACATTGGCTTTTTCAAGACAGCTTGTGCCGACAACGTCAAAACTCATTTGTTTGGAGTAAAAATGAACCCGGATGGGCTGCAAGTTGTTCAAGATGCCGAGGTGACAAGTGAGAAACATGCCGGCACAACAAATTGCCCTTTGATGGTCGAGACGGAGAGATTGGAGAAGGAAAACAATGATCCATCAGCCTCGTGAGGTAAAACGAGCACATGAAGGTATGAGCTTCGCATGTGTAAGTCTGTGTTTGAGCCACACTTTGGCAGTAAACGCGGGGGATGCTGGGCTAAATCCCAACATAAGCTCTACCTACGTACAACACATCAGCCGCTCAACAGAAGAGATCGTCTATTTATGCCACAAAACTACATACTGAGTAAATCTGTATTGACACACAACTGTATTGTACAAAAGCACTCATTATTAAAGTGTGAAAACAGTCATACTGGTAAATAAGGTATTAATGGAGATTTTTTTTAAAAATCACTTTGTAACTAGATTGTACAGTGGTGCCTAACCATGCAAAACTTACTTATCACAATGTTAGGATGTTTATATGGTTGACAGGGTAGTTGTACACGCTTGCTAAGGTGTTCGGAATGGTACGAACTATGCTACAAGTGAATTAAACACTCAATATCAACCAATAAATATCCAATACAGCCAATTAAGATATATAATAGAATATAATACACATGAAATAAAAATAAAATGTAATATACATTTAAATAATAATATTAAATCACAACAATATTACTATTACAACTAATAATAATAATAATAATAATAAATTCAATACTGTCTAATACAGATTAAAAATAAAATATACACAATAAATAAATAAATAAATAAATAACTGTACATTCAAATGTAGAAAATAAAAATAAAATTGTAAATAAAAATAATATTAAACAGTAAAATAAAGTTAAAATATAAAAGAAAGATAATAGTATAATTGAAATAATTCAACATGCACAATAAATAAATAAATAGGAAAATACAATTAAAAATAATATAAAAATAGAAATAAAAGATAAAAATAAATCCAAAAATGGCAAATACCTATTGAAAAATAAATCAATAAAGAATATAATACAGTATAATTATAATTTAAATAAATAAATGAACAAATAAATCCACCAATTCAGATAAAAAAAAATAATATAAATAATACAATATAATTTAAGTAAATAAACAAATAAATAAATCATTATATAATAAAAAATAGTAATAGTGATGCATGTCTTAGCAAACATCACTAATAACTGCAATCAATTTAATGGGGCTCTTATGGGATTCATGAAAAAACTGAAGAGCTAACATTTACTGATAATCAAACATGCGGTCTAGAATTGTAATATTCCATCTTTAATTTTAAGTCCTCTGAGTAATGGTACATAATAATTGAGCAATAGTGCATAACAATGGAATAATAACTATGCAAATGATGGTACAAATCTGAGGATCTGAAGGTCAGAAAAATACAATGTACTACACTTTCACAGAAATGATCAGTACCTTGACTGGGTATTGTTATGAGTAAACAGTAATAATGGATTCTTCCTGAAATTCTGACCCACAGGAGCTGATAGAGTTCAGCAGTGCTGTACAAATTTCCCCTGGAACCTTTACAAATTAAGACAAGCCTTACAATGACAGATATTTCCCTGAGGAAAGACTGTAAGCCTGCCTCCGTTCCTGCAGGGGCCGTTGTTACTGTCGAGAGCTGGAACACATTCTACCTCTGAGTCGAGGTTTAAAAAATATGACTATATAATATAGCATATCTCAAAAATATGATTTAGCCAAGGTGAAGAATTCTCCGGAACATAGAATCTGTAATCATCAGTTTGCAGGAATTCAGTTTGAAGCCTACAGAAGGAAAAACACTTCAGCTGAAAATTGAGTTCTTAATAAAATTAGATCTCTCTAAAGTACACTAAAGCTGGATATGATGAATGTGCTCTTTTGTGTACATGCATCTTCTGTTGCTTACTGTTTTATGAAGCATGTGTATTTTCTTCACCGTGATATTGCATATACTTTGATTTAAACAAACTTCAGAGTGTAACTCTTTACAATTGAAACACCTTACACCAACCACTTAGCAACCCAGCTAATTTTTGCATGTGCAAGCATCCCATTTTCTTCTAAAATCGGGTTTGTATTGACAGCACATTAATTCATTTACAGCAGATTTCTGTACAAGGATGTGTTAGCTTATAATGACATGCATTTACATATTAGATTGCACAATGACTTGACATATTTTGACTCAAATCCACTAAAAGCCGCTTCTGCATGGCATGTTTTCACTCACCGAGGGGCAAGTTCACGCTGCTCTCTCATTTCAGCATTCGCAATGAAAGCATTTTATCTGATTCTGTGGTGCTGGCATATAATTTGTTGATTTTCTCTTGAATCTCTGTGCAGACATCACACGGTTTACAAAAGACGATTGCATTTGACTGATCGTGTGAACAAGCAGCAGAAAATGTTATGATCCTCATCACAATACTAGCTTCAAGCAACTTTTATTTTGAGATATTGATTCTGTTTGCAGCCAGTAACATATGGCAGTCTCCAAACTTCAAGGTTTGCTTTGCTCACGACTCAGTGGTTGAATCCCTAAAATAAGATCTCAAATATACAACCCCAAATCAGAAAAAGTTGGGACAGTATGGAAAGCGCAAATAAAAAAAGAAAGTAGTGATTTCTAAATTTACTTTGACTTGTATTTCATTGCAGACAATATGAACACAAAATATTTCATGTTTTGTCTGGTCAACTTCATGTCATTTGTAAATATACATCCTTTCCTGTCATTCAGACCTGCAACACATTCCAAAAAAAGGTGGGACAGGAGCAATTTAGGGCTAGTAATGAGGTAAATTGGTTAAATAATGATGTGATTTGAAACAGGTGATGTCAACAGGTGATTGTAATTATGATTTGGTACAAAAGCAGCATCCAAGAAAGGTCTAGTCCTTTAGGAGCAAAGATGGGCCGAGGATTGCCAGTTTGCCAACAAATACGTGAGAAAATTATTGAAATGTTTAAAAACAATGTTCCTCAAAGAAAGATAGGAAGAGATTTGGATATTTCACCTTCAACAGTGCATAACATAATTAAAAGATTCAAGGAATCTGGAGGAATTTCAGTGCGTAAAGGACAAGGGCGCAAGCCTAAGCTGAACAACCATGATCTCCGATCCCTCAGGCGGCACTGCATCAAGAATCGTCATTCATCTATAAGCCATATCACCACATGGGCTCAGGACTACTTTGGCAAACCTTTGTCAAGTACCACAATACGTAGTTACATCCACAAATGCCAGTTAAAACTGTACTGTGCCAAAAGGAAGCCCTATGTTAACAGTGTCCAGAAGCGCCATCGACTTCTCTGGGCTCGGAGGCATCTGGGATGGACCATCACACAGTGGAAACGTGTACTGTGGTCAGATGAATCAGTATTTCAGGTATTTTTTGGGAGGAATGGACGCCGTGTGCTCCGGACCAAAGAAGAAAAGGATCATCCAGACTGTTACCAGCAACAAGTCCAAAAGCCAGAGTCTGTCATGGTATGGGGTTGTGTCAGTGCCCTTGGCAAAGGTAACTTGCACTTCTGTGATGGCACCATTAATGCTGAAAAGTACATAGAGATTTTGGAGCACAATATGCTGCCTTCAAGAAGACATCTTTTCCAGGGACGTCCATGCATATTTCAACAAGACAATGCAAAACCACATTCTGCACACATTACAAAGTCCTGGCTGCGGAGGAAGAGGGTACGGGTACTTGACTGGCCTGCCTGCAGTCCCGACCTGTCTCCAATAGAGAATGTGTGGCGCATTTTGAAGAGCAAAATGCGACAACGAAGACCCCGTACTGTTGCCCACCTTAAGACTTGTTTGCAGGAAGAATGGGACAAAATTACACCTGAAACACTTCATCACTTGGTGTCTTCAGTCCCTAAACGTCTTTTAAGTGTTGTGAAAAGGAATGGCAACATTACAAAGTGGTAAATGCTTTACTGTCCCAACTTTTTTTGGAATGTGTTGCAGGTCTGAATGACAGGAAAGGATGTATATTTACAAATGACATGAAGTTGACCAGACAAAACATGAAATATTTTGTGTTCATATTGTCTGCAATGAAGTACAAGTCAAAGTAAATTTAGAAATCACTACTTTCTTTTTTTATTTGCGTTTTCCATACTGTCCCAACTTTTTCTGATTTGGGGTTGTAATTCATTTTAATACAAACAAAATAAATAAGCACCTTCTTTATTCCTTTGGTCACTTATTCCTCACAAACCACAAACACCTTGTTAGAGTGTATTACTACAGCATCAGAAGATTTCTGTTTAGCCTGTGGGCGTGTGTGTGTGTGTGTGTGTGGGTGGCATTACGTAAGCACAACAGCGTGGAGGATGCCCTGCCAACCTAACAGGCTCCTGCCATCCAACAACATATGCAGAAAGTTTAACTAATGATTTCATGAATGCAAGCATCACTATTATTGCTTATTCTTCAGATTAGGCATTTGAATGAACCACTAACAATAAGCATTAAACTTTACGGTGCAACTTTTTTACTACATATGTGAATGCTATCGCAAAAAATTCTTAGGGGAGGTGTGCTATTACTTTTCTAAGCAATCAGACTAGGAGGTGTACGTCTAGCAGATGATATAGTGGGAAAAAATCCCATAGATTTACATTCACGGAGAGATCTAGAGACTAGAGTGCCATGTAAGCAACAATCTAGCTACTGCTTAAATTACCCTAGCAACCGGTTGCAATTCACTGCAAACTCCTTAGCAACCAGGCTGGTATAATAACGGTTACTTACTGATATTAGCTTTTTCTATTAAAAACATGCAATTAGGAATATTAAATAAAATCAATAAATAAAAATATATTTTTAAACGTTGGGATTTTTTATATCCCATAAATATTTATGTTTATATATTAGAAAATACATAAAACAATAAACAAACTTTTTTTGGGGGGGGGATATTTCTTAAATTTTATTATTATTATTATTATTTACATATACTTAAATATTTACACACACATACACAAAATCTATCAATAAATAAATATTTTAAAACTTTGGGATTATTTATTTATTCATTGATGTTTACATACATGAACACACACATAAATATTTATGTTTATATATTATAAAATGCATAAAACAATAAATATTTTTTACACTTGGGATATTTTAAAATTTTGTGTGTATTATTATTATTATTATTATTATTTACATATACACATACATAGACATGTGTGTATGTGTACTACTACTATATATATATATATATATATATATATATATATATATATATATATATAGTAGTACACATACACACTTAAGCAAAAACTATAAAATAGTACAGGAATATTAGAATATAGAAAAAAAAGAATAGTATATCTATAATAAGATATCAAATAATATCTGTTATTGTGTTATATTACTATTTATAATACATTAATATTATATATGCCATTTTTTCACCCATCACATTGGCACAGAAAAGATCTCTACAGAAAACATAAAAATCTAGTTTTAACTTCTTTTAAAATTCCTCTTCAATTCCACAGAGTGATTGGTCATCACACTCATCTACGCCCACAGTTCCTTGCACTTGAAACAAACATCCAACACATGCAGCTCTTGGACTAATAGAACAGCGATTGTGCAGGGTCTCCCTTAAAAGCCTCAAAGACGCTTTTGTTGCTCATTCACATTGTAACAAAACACGAAGACCATGCAATGTGTCCTCACTAGAGAAAAATCTCCACTTTTATCCAACACCATTTGTTGCGTGACATCTCAGGCTTGACAGATGGGGAGGAGTTTACGAGTCGCTCGTAAAACAAAGCGGACATTTGTTGACAACAGCAGCTCGAATGCCCTGACAAAGCTCACTGGATTACACTCCGGCCCTCGGACTCAAGACACACTGGGAAACGTGGCTTGAAAGGCTCAGTCGGGGTTTTGTTAAAGGGGAAGCTGGGACGCCTTTAGTTCAGAAGTGGACTAGATCAATTACTCTGACGGCTATTCAAACCCCTATACTTTATAAAACAGCAGGGAGAAGCGTACCTGTATTTTAAAGATATCTGAAACAGAAGCAGCCAAATTCAAAGTGAAGTAGTTTGTCTTAGTCTGTCACTCAGGCTAAGCTTGTAGCAACTAAATCTCAGGGCTGTTTCTGCGATTAAGAAGACTAGTGAACTTATTTTCACAGTCTGTCTTGATTTGATGTCCAATATCTTTTATAATCCGAGACTAGGCTTAATCCACCTCTGACAACCCGTCTCCTCAATCACCCTAAATCACTACAGATGAGTGGAGGAATCATCCAGAACACCTTGTACAGTTCGAGTCCTAATACTGTCCTGCGTCCACCCACTCCAAACACTGAACCTTAAAAGAAGAGTTCAACCAAACATTCAAATTCTGTCCTCATTAACTCTATAGAACAGAAGAAGATACTGAGCTCAATGTTCAAGCTGCTCCTTCCTATACAATGGAAGTAAATGGGGACTGGGTCTGCCAAGTTTCAAAAAGAACAAAAAGTACCATAAATATAACCATAAAATGTCAAATCTTTTATACTATACATTCCAAATCTTCTGAAACAATAATATCATATCTTTGCCAGAATTTCAATTATATATCAGTATAATCATGCCTTACGGTACACTGTTGTCCATGACATTTATTTTCATTGTATAGAATACAGTAGCCTGAATATCCTGGACAGTTCTCGTTTTTGATCCACAAAATAAAGGCAAGTTGATGACAATTTTCATTTTGGATACACTTTCCATTTAAATACATTTTTCAGGTGCTATTAACACCATTTGTTGCATAAAGATATTACTACAGAAGATAATTCTGATTTATCCTTCAGTTAAAAAAAATACCTTGGTTGCAGTAAAGCACATATGATTGAAGTATACTTAAATGTATCTGAAAAATATTAGAAAAGTATGTTTGAAAGTAGCCCTAAAGAGATCGGCAAGTTTCAAAAAGAACAAAAAAGTACCATTAATGTAGTACTTTGTGTAGAACTTTAAATGTCAAATCTAGAAAATTTGGAATAAAGTAGAAGTGTTCAAATGAAATAAGGATAAGTTTAAAAAAAAAAAATTGGGGTGCACTATCCCTTTAAATTAATTTTCCAGGCCCAATACAAGTTGTTAATAGCATTTGTGGCATAAAGTCAATTATTACAGAAAATAATTTTGACTTTATTAAAAAAGTAAGTATACTGATAAATAAATCTGAAATATATGGTAAATTTGAAAAAGTAGTCTCTGCTTTTTAAGGTAGTCTGAAACATTAAGACTAGTGTGACAGCAGATGCTTACTGACCTTGACCTTGTCATGACCATGCTGGTAAAGCCGATAATCCTAGTAACTTCACAGGATATGAGGCAGAATACCAAAAAGAGGCCTTTTACTTGGAGAAAATTCACAGGAATCACATCAGTTATGCTTAACAAAAAGTGCATCCACCTAGACAAGCAGTCCAACTTCAAAAATGGCCATTTTTAAACAAATATACAACTCAAATAACACATTTAAGTAAGAAATTGAACAAATAAATATATTTTTGTATGATATTTTTTTAAGTTGTGTATTTTATTATTAGAATTATTATTATTGACACGTACACATGTACATTCATCAACTTATTTACATTTATATATTAGAAAATAAATTACAATATACTTATTATTATTTGCATGCACATGCAAACATAGAGTTCTATATTTACATTATATATATATATATATATATATAATTATATCACAGTATATAAGACAATAAATCAATTTAATAATAAAATATTTTTAAACAATAACACACAGTTGTGTTATACAGGTCAAATTACACATTTTAGTAAGAAATGACGCAAATGCAAAAATACAGCTCCACGTTTCTGCTTTTAAACCCTTTTCAATTTCACTGCAAGTAAAAACATTTAACTAAAATACGAGTCTACAGTAATTATTCCAGTGGAAAATCGACATTATGCCACAAATGCTCCCAATTGAGTTTAACTTGTATTGAACCTGAAGCATTCATTTAAAGTAAGTGATGGCCGAGGATCCAAGCATTCGGTTTTAATCGAACAGGCTTGGCACGAGTTACAGAGGCAGAGGTCTTTATTCATCAGGTGAGGTGCAGTTTTTCCCAGTGCTCTGCCAGCGTCCTGCTCTTTCTTGAAGAACAAGCGTGCAACAACTTGTCACTGGGATCCTACTGGCCTTTGAACTCTGTCACGAGCCCTGGCTGCAGCGAGTGAGCGTGTGCATGCAAGAGAGAGAGAGAGCGTTTGAATGCGTGCATGCATCTATGTGCCTGCCTCCTGCCCACACACTCTCTCTTCTCTTGTTCTGCAGCAGGCAGACTGTTGCCTTGGAAACACAACGTCCTCCTGTCTGTTGAAAGTGGGAAAAAATGCAGCTTTTTATTTATTTGTCTAATTTCTTTTCCTCTTTTCTTTCCGAGGGACGAGCGTACGCTCCTCTCTCATCAGGAGGGAGAGACTGAAATGACTTCAGATGTGACAAGATTAGAACACTATTGATTTTTTTTTTCTCTTTGCATTTTGCGAATCCAACAACTGAAGCTCCTATTCAAGACCTGCACTTCATTTCCATCTAAACAGCATTATGGCTGACTGTATGAAAACAAAATCTATAAATAAATAACAATCACAAAGCCAAAAATACACACAGAACAGCACAATCTATCTAGACATCAATTGGCTATTTCTATTAACATGCAACTAATTTCCATAAAGCTGAAGTGTGCAATTTCTGCACCACTACTGTCACCAGCCAGAACGGCAAAAACTACTCGATTACACAAGAATAATAGCAACTGCTGTTTAAAGATGGTCTCTAGGGTGTTGCTAGACTGTTGCTAATGTGTTCTTAATGGTTGCTATGGTGTTACTAGGGTGTTCTGGGGTTTTATGTGATTCTAGGTGGTTTCTAGCATGTTGCTAGACTGCTATAAATGTGTTCTTGATGGTTGCTATGGCATTGCTAGACTACTGGCAGGGTGTTTTGGGGTGTTATACAATTCAATATTGTCTCTAGGGTGTTGCTAAGCTGTTGGTAGGGTGTTATGGGGTTTTATGCGATTCT
Organism: Aspiorhynchus laticeps; assembly: GCA_023376895.1. NCBI lineage: Eukaryota > Metazoa > Chordata > Actinopteri > Cypriniformes > Cyprinidae > Aspiorhynchus > Aspiorhynchus laticeps. The sequence continues at coordinate 34,534,254 of CM041807.1, forward strand.
AGGTGGTTTCTAGCATGTTGCTAGACTGCTATAAATGTGTTCTTGGTGGTTGCTATGGCATTGCTAGACTACTGGTAGGGTGTTTTGGGGTGTTATACAATTCAATATGGTATCTAGGGTGTTGCTAGGCTGTTGCTAATGTGTTCTTGATGGTAGCTATGGCTTTGCTAGGCTGTTGGTATGGTGTTCTGGGGTGTTATACAATTCAATATTGTCTCTAGGGTGTTGCTAGACTATTGGCAGGGTGTTATGGGGCGTTATGCAATTCTAGGTGGTCTCTAGGGTGTTGCTAAGCTGTTGGTAGGGTGTTCTGGGGCGTTATGTGATTCTAGGTGGTCTCTAGGGTGTTGCTAGACTATCGGTAGGATGTTCTGGGGTGTTATGCGATTCTAGGTGGTCTCTAGGGTGTTGCTAGGCTGTTGGTAGCGTGTTCTGGGGTTTTATGTGGTCTCTAGGGTGTTGCTAGACTACCGGTAGGGTGTTCTGGGGCGTTATGTGATTCTAGGTGGTCTCTAGAGTGTTGCTAGGCTCTTGGTAGGATATTCTGGGGCATTATGTGATTCTAGATGGTCTCTAGAGTGTTGCTAGGCTGTTGGTAGGGTGTTCTGGGGCATTACATGATTCTAGGTCAGGCATCCTCAAACCTGGCCCACTCCTGCAGAGTTTAGCCCTAACCCTAATCAAACACACCTAAGCATGCTAATCAGAGTCTTCAAGATCATTAGAAAATCACAGGTAGGTGAGTTTGATCAGGGTTGGAGCTAAACTCTGCAGCAGATTGGCCCCCCAGGGAAAGATTTGAGGAACTCTGTTGGCTGTTGCTAATGTGTTCTTAATGGTTGCTATGTTGTTTCAAGGCTGTTGGTAGGGTGTTCTGGGGCATTATGCGATTCTATGTAATCTCTAAGATGTTGCTAGACTGCTACAAATGTGTTCTTGATGGTTGCTTTGGCATTACTAGGCTGTGGTTGGGTGTTCAATATGGTCTCTAGGGTGTTGCTAGGCTGTTGGCAGGTTGTTCTGGGGCGTTTTACAATTCTAGGTGGTCTCTAATGTGTTGCTAATTGTGTTCATGATGGTTTCTACAGTTCTATGGTGGTTGCTATGGTGTTTAGGTGATAGCTAGGTCATTGTGAGACTAGGCTGTTTGTTGCTAAGGCATTGTTAGATGTTCTCTAGGATGTTCTTAGTGGTTGTAAGGCAGTTGAGAGTGTTCTCACTGGTTGCTAGGATGTTGCCCACTCTCTCTGTTTCTATGGTTGCGACTCAATCATTAATCTCCCTAGTGCACTGCAAAGGAAGTCTGCTGTTCCCAGGAGAAAGTATTTTAACACTGAAAATATTACACTTGGTGTTAAAGCTGTCAGAAGTAAACTCGCTCTATACTTTCTCTAAAAATACAAATTTCTTGTTTCAAGCACAAAAGCAAGGAAAGACGGAACCCTGTCATTCATTCAAGTTGCGTGCTGGTTACATAAAACAGACGGTGTAGTATTCAACCTCACACACAATAGCAACAGAAACAAACACACACACGGACATCACACATGCTCATTGTGTGTACGAGGGCTGTTCTCTCCCTTCTGTTAATTTGGTCCTTGTCCCGTTCCACTGGTAACGCTCGCACAACAGGGAGAAACGCCCACAGACCCATTCATACAGCCAGAGAGAGAGAGAAAGGTGGAAACCGCACTGCAAAAGTGCCTCGTGTATCAAACACCTCCAAACACTGTGTAGGTGGAGCGTTTACGGGTCCAAACCATCCACTAAAGAGAACCGTCCTCAGAAAACAGGCTGAATGAGATTCCAGTTTACAGACAGCTCGCTGTGATGCATCCAAAGAATTAAATCACAGATAAAAACTCTGGATCAGCTTCAGAAAGAGGGAAATGAATGAAGAATATAAATAAATCTATTTTTATCTTTTATTTTTTAAAATATGTATATCTTAGTCATTTAATAATAATAATATATTTAATAAATGTATAAATATAAAAACATTTTATTGCATTTAATTAATTAATTTATATAATATACAATACATTTTAATATATGCATTTATTATTTTATTTTCATTATATTTATATGTTTCATCTAATATAATAGCAATTTACTACTACTACTACTACTACTAATAATAATAATAATAATACTTTTTATTTATATATTATATTACACTATACAAAATTACATGTGTCAGATCCAAAAGAAAGAAAGAAAGAAAGAAAGAAGACCCTGGCAGTTAGTTATCTTTAAAGGAATAGTTCACCCAAAAATTACAGTTCTGTGATAATTTATTTTCCCTTGTGATAATTTATGGTACCTGTTGTCCTTTTTATAGCTTGACAGACAGCTTGCGTAGTACATTTACATGCATTTTAATAAGCCATTACAACTATAACTTTTTAAAATGTCATGTAATGATTTAGCCTGACTAAAACTGTACCTGGTCTGAACTCAAAATCTTTAAAAACACTATATTTTTGGGTGAACTGCTCCTTTAAGCATACAAGCGTTCGTTCATCAGCTCCCACGAGGACTTTACACACACCTACATAGAAGAGAAAGACAAATATAAGCTAGCCAGAATCCCAGCAAACCTCTCACGTTGTGAATCCTAATAAAACGGGTTCAACACACAGATTATTGTACATCATGAGACTCAACATGTCAGCATGTGGTTGGAATACAGTTACGAGTGTTTTCATGACGGCTGAAAGTCTGAGGATGATCAAACCAGCGGTGAAGGGGGTCGGTGGGGAGCATTTGAACACACTCACAGATAATAAATATCAATAAAATGCAGGAGCACACACATTTCTCACCACAGGGATTTCATCTGATCCAACGCACACATACACTCCAAGATAACATTCCCTCTACACTCCAGGAGGTTTGAAACAGCACCTCCAGGTATTTTCAGACAAACACATTCTCACAAACACACACACACACGCAAACATATGCGTATAACTGACATTACAATCCCTCTTCTCACCACTAGATCTGCAACTGCACCTTTAGCCGTTTCTTAACAAGCACACGCACGCGTTAAAATGCACACAAACCCAGGAGTGTTTTGGGCTTTGTGACGCTCATTAGACAGCGAGGCTGCAGGTACATGGCACGTTCCCATTAAATCTGCCACAATACCTCACTGAGCACACAAGCCAGTGGAAATGTGCCAGCTTTACCAGCTAACCAGACACAAACAAAACACAAATACAGCCAATTCACACCAAACCCCAGATTTTTTTGCCAACATGTTATCGCAAACACATTTACACAGAGGCTAGTTCAATTTTCTAAGCTAAAAACTGTGAGAATGGTGAAACCCTACTTGTTTTATATGTTTTGTGGCTTTTAGACCATTTTTATTAACTTTAAGGTCTTTCATCTACACTACCATTCAAAAGTTTGGGGTCTTTAAAAAAAAAAATAATTCATTAAGACTTTTATTCAACAAGGACGCATTAAATTGATTAAAATGTACAATTTAAATGTTATTTATCATAGAATCTTGAAAAAAAAAATAAGTAGCACAACTGTTTTTAACACTGATAATAATAAAAAAAATGTTTCTTAAGCAGCAAATCAGCATATTAGATTGATTTCTGAAGGATCATGTGACACTGAAGACTGTAGTAATGATGCTGAGAATTCAGCTTTGCATTACAGGAATAAATTACATTTTAAAATATTTTTAAATAGAAACAGTTCTTTTATATTGTAATAATGTTTCACATTTTTACTGTTTTACTGTATTTTTGATCAAATAAATGCAGCCTTGGGGAACGTAAGCGATATCTTTCAAAACCCCAAAACATTTGAAGAGTAGTGTATATGCTAATCACCTCCTAAATGTTCACAACTTTTTGCAGACCTGCATATTAAATTTCCACCAGATAAAAACATTAAAAATCTCGATGACTCATCCTCAGTGTTGGGGGTAACGTATTACAAGTAACGCAAGTTACGTAATAATATTACTTTTTTCAAGTATCTAGTAAAAGTAACGCATTACTTTTTAATTTACAAGAAAATATCTGAGTTACTTTTTCAAAAAAGTAAAGCCAGTTACTTTTTTCCCATTTATTGACTGACAGTGCGCTGTGTGAACATGCTACTGTAGTTCTAGACTAAATATGAATGTGCATTAATTCATCTCACTCGCAAAATATTTAGTATTCATCAAAATGAATTAAAACACTGAAATGCAAACTCAGAATATGACGCAAACCTGCAATAATTAAATATGTTAAATAACACAAATGTATCTAATCCCATTTTATTAACCAATGTCTTTGCTGCTGACCTTTGATGATCCAGTTCAACCATACTAACAAGCAAAAATTACTTTAGATAAACTAACAAATGTGCTTCATTGTTTTTTTATTGCTGAAGAGTGTTGAACTTCTCCTGCGTTCTACTTTACAGACGTGACTTTACTTTTCCTTCAGGCTGAGGTTTATTCATTACACTTTTTGGTGTGAAAGGGCTTTTACATTTGCTACAGTGTTCCTGTGGCTCAGTGGTAGAGCATTGCGTTAACAGCGCAAAAGGTTGTGGCTTCGATTCCCAGGGAACACACATAGTGATAAAACATGTATAGCCTGAATGCACTGTAAGTCGCTTTGGATAAAAGCGTCTGCTAAATGCATAAATGTAAATGTAAATGTAAATCTATAATTATAACTTATTGTATTAAAAACAATCAAGCCCTGCTCATATTTAAAAAGTAACGCAAAAGTAATGTAACGCATTACTTTCCATAAAAAGTAGCTAAGTAACGTAATTAGTTACTTTTTTAGGAAGTAACGCAATATTGTAATGCATTACTTTTAAAAGTAACTTTCCCCAACACTGCTCATCCTGCACTACACAGAATTTCGACCAATCAAATGATCTCTAGAGTGAAATGCCCCCCCCCAATACCACTTGCAACCAATTAGAAACTAAACCTTTATTTTATGGTCTTTATTTTTATTTATTTTTTAAAATAAAAAATTGGGCAACTCTTCCCAATCTAACAACAAAATGTAATTACTTTGTTACGATTTTGTAAGAATTAAGAAATAATGTTAGAATAGGAAAACTGAATTTTTCATGAGGTTTTTAAATGCTCTACCAATCTTTTACTGTTAATGTCTAAATATGATTAAAATCTGTCTTAAAATATTTAAAATAGTTCAAAGAAACCCACATGCTTCAGTATATTCTGAATGTCTCGGCTAGGAAACACGACGTTCGGGGGGAGGAAAATTTGGATTTGGCTCCGCCCACTGTGAAATCTCATTGGTCAGTTCACCTGCTGTGTTATATTTTCTGTTTAGAAATTACAGCATTGATTCAAATTAGCGGACATTAGAGTGAGCAGATTAAACCACTCGATTGATTTCATTCATAATGCATGCTGTTAAAGCTCCGCTTGCTAAAAACATTCTGTTTTGTGAGTCTTAATACGCCGGTTTCTTTTCCAGCACTCTTTTAAGCTGTAAAATGATCTGAATGTCCAAAACAAACAATATCTCTCTCAATGAGCTTGACCCTCCATACTGACAAGCCGGGCTCCGAGTGCATCCCCTTGAACTGGCACGGCTCCCGGTTCACGCGTCTAAATTCAGCGACTGGCATCCTCTCCAGATGGCGGAGGAGAGTGTGAAGAGGATTTTGTTGAGGGGAAGCAGGACAAGCCCCCTCTTTGCATCCGGCCAGCTCAATCCAACCTTTCCCTGTAAACAGGTAGGAGATCTGCCCGAGCAGGATGTGGGCGTGCGGGGCGACCCACGTCACGGCTCTACAGACCGCTTGGGTCACATTCATGAGGCTTTGGCTCCTAGCGTGTGAAAGCTGAATGAAAAGGCAGCAGATAAGGACATTTGGGATGAATATGACTCGAATAACTGTACTGAAGATATAATCTGTTATTGACGCCGCTAGCAGGCTACAAGCAGCCGGAAAACACTTTAGCTTCTTCCTTGAGGGACATTTCAGCAATTAGAGACTTTAAATGACCCACTCTCTTATACTAGTGAAAATTATATTTTAATGCTTAGTTTTTTCATTTGATAGTTATTTATTCTGATCATTTAGCCCATTTTTGATGGAATATTTTGTCTTAGGAAAAGCTTGACATGTTGCTAACAGCCAAGTTGAAAAATAGCACCAATGCCAATATTTACCAATAAATGTTTACCGAGGCTGCATTTATTTGATCAAAAGTACTGTAAAAAAAGTGAAACATTTTTATAATTTAAAATAAGTTTTCTATTTCAATATATTTATAAATGTAATTTATTTCTGTAATGCAAAGCTGTATTTTCAGCATCAGTCTTCAGCGTCACATGATCCTTCAGAAATCATTCTCATATGCTGATTTGCTGCTGAAGAAACATTTATTATTATCAATTTTGAAAACAGTGTTGCTTTGTGGGGCTGTCAAAATGGATGAAAAACTAAATTTGAAGTTTGTACTTAAATATTATCAATATTCAAATTATATTCATATTTAAAAAGCATAATTTCAGTTAGGGGGAAAAAAAGCTTCTGGCTTCTCTTCTGAGACCACAAGAGGGCGCATCGAGCAAAATATTACTAATGCACGTTTCTTCAAAGCAATAAAATAACACAATCTTTGAAAAAAGTGCATAATGTTTAAATTAATGTTTATAAACCATATATAATTAATTAATTTGCTTAAACAATTAGAAACAATACAGCATCATGTAAGTATGTTTACTACAAAGGACCGAAAACCGATCACAATGAGTACTTTTTTATTTAAATACATGAGATGCAGTGGGATGGGGAAAACCGCCATAAATTCTCGAGTAAGCTGAACTTACATTCATTTTACATGGCTTTCTAAACATGCGTCTCTCTTGTGCGAGATGCGCGTGCAAAAGTGATAGATGTCCCTCTAGAAAATGCGATAAATATGCGTTGTGTGAATGGCTTGGTTTCAGTTTTGACGTAAACAACATCTTCTCCGCATTGATGTCCTCTTTTTCCACAATATTTTGAATGAACAACATAGCAGCACCGCATCTAGTGGGTTCAACTGGATAAGCAACGAAAAACATTAAAATGCAACGACACCTACATCGTCATCTCATCTTGTGTGCCACTGATAAGGCAGCCTGACGCACACCTAAAATTCGAATGCAGCGGTTTTGCATTCGAATGTGGATTTTTATTTTAAATTTGACGAATATTCGAAATTCGATTTTTTTTTTGACAGCCCTATTGCTTTGATGAAGGAAAGTTCATAAGAACATAATTTATTTGAAATACAAATCTTTCATAACATTATAAATGTCTTTACTGACTGATCAGTTTAATGCATCCCTGCTCAGTAAAAGTGACTTTTTTTTATTGTTTTTTAAAGAAAATAATAAAGATGTTTAGGAGTGCACTAGCATAACAAGAGATATCCTTCAAGCTAACAGACATGTACTGAAAGCCATAAAACAACTATTTTGCTTTCACTGGCTCTTCAAGGCCGTTTTTTCTAGTAATACTCACATGTAGGCTGCATACACGTGTCCCACAACATGTCTTTTCACTCTATTCTGTGGAGAAAATCAGAGGTGCTGAAATGTCGAATGTAACTAGCGTGGAAAGAGTTGCGTCAGCTCCAAGGTCTGGCGGACCTTCAAGAGATGCTCCAGCCAACCCATGCTACACGGCTCAGCCCTGCCAAGAGCTCGGAGAAACCACAGGCAACGGCTTCCTTGTGCCAGAGTTACAGTCAAACAGGCTGCAGAGAACTCCTGGTTACAACGGCTCGCTTTTAAAATCAACACCGAATCAAAATGGAAAATGTTTGCCGATAGCCAAGTAGATATTTAGGCATTATTTCAACAAACTCACATTCAGTTCTTGCTCGATTCTGGTATGGAATGCCAACTTTTCAATTTCATCCAATCAATTAAATTAATGCTGGACAAAATAATGCAGTCCAACATTATTGTTGAATATTCTGTTTCAGTCAGAACTATGACAACGTTATGCAAGTAAAATGGGTTGAAAAGGGTGTATCATGCTGACATTAATGTTATAACTCAGAGTTAAATAAGACAACATGGACTTACATTGGACTGTGCATTCTGATTTTAAAAATGCCTTTCATTTTATTAAATTAAAATATATAATTAAATAAAAAATAAAAAATGTATATTAAATAAAAAATAAAAAATTTATATAGCCCAGATTGCAATCTAAAAAAAATCTAGCAGGCTCAAATATTAAGGGAATATTCTAGATTCAACTTAAGTTCTATCAGCAGAATTTGTGGACCAATATCATTTGTATTTTATTAAAAATAATTAAATTTATTTAAATAAAAAAAAATGGGAGAGATATGTGGTGTTACAATGGTAAACATAGTGAAATAAAGTAAACAGATTAAATATATTTTTTAAGTATTTAAAATTGCTTTATTAGAACATGTGACATTATGAAGTTACTCAAATAACCTCTAAATAACCTTTCAGAAAATCCTGAAAAAATTAACATCCAAAATAAAAAAATAAAAAAATGAAATAAACAAATATAAAATAAAATAATAAAAGTACATAAATGGCATCAGATGGCAATACCATGATACGTGGCATATTTGCATAGCACATTTAAAAAAAATCATGATATTACCATCATACATGTTCAAAAAACCTAGTATTAGCATGAAAACAGGATACAAAACATGACATTACCATGATAACCATGTTTAAAGGCCAAAGCAATACCTTTTTGTTAATGTAAAAGATACAGAACATGAACTACTGAGGAAAAAAAAAAAAGCTGATGCAGGGAAAATAAAATATAAGGAAAGACAAGAACTCACACACACACACACACACACACACAACACACACACACAAAGCCCCAAGGCAGAGCCATAAAGTAACAGACAGTTTGATATATTCTCTTCGGCGTCTATGGTAATGTATGCTAACGTGGCTTGCATGATTGGCTATTGTGGTAATATATGCAAACGTGACTTGCATGATTGGCTGCTGTGGTAATTATATGCAGGTCAGAAGTGATTTACACCCTTCAGTCTTACATAACACCTTACATCCACAGTGAAGAGAGTATGAGCCAGCTTTACAAAGAGATGAAAAATGGATTCTGCCTGGGTATAGTAGATAACTCCATTTATTCACACATAAGCCTGCTACAAACTAACAAGCCGAAATGGCTCAATCTGCAGACAGATGCAAACACTGAAAAAGGGATGAAAGTCGGAAACTAGAGCCGTTAGAGCCGAAATGGCTAAGTATGTGAAATGATGTGCACACAGACAGGACTGAAAAGAAAACTGGATTAAAGACGGCACCTACGACAGATGACTGTAGGCAGAAATTACACTTTTAACCACTACAATACTTTGATGGGTAAAAAAGAGCCATTTTTTCTACCTGAACTGAATAGAAAACAGGACCTGAACATTTCAGAAAGTATTTGAAAGGAAGATGAAAGGCTGTTTCAGAAAAGTTTACATCTTCAGGTGAAACCGACAGTCTGGCTCTGAGTGACAAAGCAGAATCTGGCTTCTAGAAGATTCAGCGAGCCATTATAAACGCTATGAAATATTCATACCTGTAATATCAATCATATTAACTGACAGCACTCTGGATGGAGGAGCTGGCCAACAAATCATTCGTAATGGAATTTTTAAATCTATTAAAAAGACAACGGTAAAAGCATTTACGTTTATCTTTATCTAATAAACTTTCATTGTACATGTTGGTATGAAACCAGTGCGACAGAATCACTTTCTGACATTTTTAATATTTAATGTTAGGCTATCTAATCAATTTCAATGTCATGACCGCATAACTCCAGTAAAGCCGGTAAACCCAGTCAATTTGATACGGACATCAGAAAGGTGAACTTTAGTCACAGGAATAACGTCGGTAACACATAACTAGAGGTTCAGCGATCTAGAAACGTATTCTAACTGCAAAAAATGACAATTTTAGACATTTAATAGCACATATAAAAATTGATTCAAGTGCCAATTTATATTTAAAGGATAATTACTTTAAAAACCAGTGTCATTTTAAAATATATATACTGTGTGGTGTTGTTGTATTTGCATATTAAAGTGATAATTTTGGCCAAAATAAAATTAAATAAAAAATTAAATAAACAAGAAGTCATGAATATTTGGTCTATTTTTCTGAACTTTGGCCAAACATTGTAAAATAAAATAATAACCAAGAAGTCATGAATATTTTGTCTATTTTCCTGGACTTTGGCCAAACATTGTAAAATAATAAAAAAATAAAATAAAATAAAAATAAAAAAACAAGAAGTCATAAACCTATTTTCCCGGCTTTGGCCAAACATTGCAAAATAAATAAATAAATGTAATTAATTAAAAATTTAATTAAATTAACCAAGAAGGTATTTTGTCTATTTTCCTGGACTGTGAATTTTACAGTAAATGTGTATATTGCCAGCATATAGATGACCTCAAAGCTAACAAACAAGAACTAAACACCATAAAACTCACATTTTGATTCTACATTTTAGTCAGAATTTATTGTTTTTAAATCATAACTACTTTGTGCAGATACACTTGTAAACAGCTTTAAGCATCTGTACCTATCAAAAAGCAGCATGAGTTCACCAAACATCAATGTCACACTTCCATTATATCATTTCCACAATAAGAATCTCATCACAACAGCCTCATGAATGGGCTTGTGTGCGATTCTTCCTGAAAACCATCATATCTGAGCAGGTGTTGAACACACATGAGCCTGATCTGTCACAGATTGCATCACGCTCACCTGAGAGAATTCACAAACACACCAAACCCACAGCTGTAAAGTCTGCAGGTGACACTCGGGGCAAGAGACCTCACACACCCATATAGGTGGAAAATCACAGCGTCTAAATCTCAGTTATGGTAATCCCACTTCATTGTATGCATAAAACGCATAATTGCATGTGAAAGAATGTTATTTATAGTCGCTATGTGTGTATATTTCAGTCCTAGTGTCTGTAAACAGCCATGACTGTGTTTGTGTACACGTGTGTGTGTGTGTGTGTGTGTGTGTGTGTGTGTGTGTGTGTGTGTGTGTGTGTGTGTGTGTGTGTGTATGTGTGTGTGTATGTGTGTGTGCGCGCACGCGTGACAGAGACACCCAGCGGGTAATTGATGCACCAGCTCGAAGTGGCAGGTTCGATGACACCCCCTGCGCCACCCTCCTCCTTCCAGAAGCATACACACACACACACACACACACACACACACACACACACACACACACACACACACACACACACACACACTAACAAGCCAACATAATTACATGCCTGACTCCTAAAGATAGGGGAGAGAGGGATGCGACTGATTGCTGTGAAAGAGGGAGGGGAGAACGAGAAATGGAGAAATGAAAACATCTGGCCAGTGAAGCTCGAGCAATCAAGAAACACCAATCAGAATCACACACAAACGACCCCTTTGGCCATCAAATCTCACTTATTGTATACTCATTCTGATGCTTCATTAAATAGTGCTATTATATATGACACTTGCATGTTCACACAGCTAAGTGTATCATTGTATATTTGCATACAACAATGGATTCTCACGGAACTCATTAGGATCTTGTCCAGGTCACATTAC
>CM041807.1:35273397-35335897 GCA_023376895.1 Aspiorhynchus laticeps
GCTCAAAAAGAAAAAAATCTCATGCTCTGAGGTCATGATGTGGGCACTCAAATCTCTCCATTCAGACTTTCATATGATGAAGGACGGCTGCTGCCCTGCTTCTCTCTGTTTCTCCTTCTCTGTCTAGTAAAATGAGAACATAGGAGTGTGTTTTTGAGTGAGCAATAGTATAATTAGCACTGTTGCGCTGGCATTTGAAATCTTCAAATGTTAGGTGCCAAATGTCTCTGATTGAACAGTCATTGTCAGTCCACAAAGAACAAAATCATGTCTTTAAGGTATGTTTATTGACATTATGAATAACACGGGATAATAATCACTGGGTTAGATTGTTCTCTGAGTTCTCTCGATCTGTGAAATAATTGGTATTTATTACTTTTAGGAAGAAATTCAGGGCATAAGGTCTAAACCACATGTTTTTTTCTGCATAACTCTTCACAAAGACTGCTGCAACATGTTGAGTTTTTTCCCCTGAACGACATGTATATAGAAATGAATTGTTTGGTAGCCTTTTATTTTAATTAACATCTTATCTGTCTAAGACTGTTTTCACACCTGTAGTTTGCTTGTTTTTTTTTCTGAAATATAGACTAAGATGTTACAATGCTGCATTTTCTCCTTTTTTGGTTTTAACATAATTCAAATTAGACCAGAATGTGTTTGTGATCTCATTGTTTATGTTCCTAATAGCATTTTCGAATTTCAAGATTGACAGACAATTGCTCTGTGGGCTAATTATGACTTTCTTTCTGTTAATTACGAGAACAAACAATACTGGAATGCTAAAGAGTTGCTAAAAAGCACTTTTAGATCAAGAGACATGGTTATTATGAATTATAATGAACCGTAGAATGTGATCCAAAGATCCATCAGGAACACTCATAGTTATCATCCAGTATCTGTAAGGATATTTCATGTTCATAGAGATATTTGGCTGGATATTTTTATGCTGAGTTGGATTTCATTCCTACCAAAAGTGAACCGTTTGCTTGCAGCGGAATCGTTTATTTATTTTTGTAATTCCTTACTGGCCAAAGCTGTTCAGACTGAATTTCAGCATGCTGCTTTGTGTTTGCTAGGGTGTTTCAGATGGCTCCTACATCTAAAAACTCACCATTCTCACCAAAACCGATTCAGAGTGTTGCAGAGTTGCAACTAAATCATTTTGAAAGTGAAATTCACTGCATTTCAACAAAGTTGTGTTATGCGACAACCTACTAGCTACGCAATAAGCAGTGTTTGGAAGCAACTAAATGTACAGTAATGGCGTTATGTAATTTAAACAGGCCAGGGTCTACGGGGGTGCTAGAGGGTGCAAAGCAGCCTCAAACTAAATCAATGGCACCCTCAGATAAAGCTGCAATAATAAAGCATTTCATTGCAGATTTGGCAAACTATCTAGTGCGATATGGTTTGCGCTCTGGAGATTGGTTTCTATTTCAACATGGTTTTGCAGCGTTGAGCAGTGTAGCCAATCACAGACATATCTGTTGATTTCTTGAGCGAAACAGCCAATCAGAGGCGTTTAAGTTAGAATCCACTCATCACTCAAATCGCAGGAGTTTGTTCATCATCATCAACTGTAGACTTATATCAGAAATCTTCCAGTGTTGTGGACGTTTACATAAAGACCAGTCACTGTTATAATTATATAATATACTATAATTACAGTCAGGTGGCTATAATTACACAGGAAATTGAGAGGACAGTCAGCATTTGACCACTGGATTTACAAAAATCTTAACATGTCAACACTGCATCAACTACTGATAAACACATTCATTTTCATTTGAATTATCATTCAGTGGGTTATTTAACCATGCATTTCTATGTCTTCAGAAAGCTTTTGTCTTTCAAACACATTAAAATGCACAAATTCATGTTATTTCTTATTTACATGTAATGCAGGGATTCCCAAACTTTTTTGGAATATATTTGTAACCTTTTTAATATATTTTCTTTCTCTTTTTACTTATATATCAATATGGTAAACAATTATCCTAATTAAGCTAGTGCTGTCAAATGATTACTCACACATCCAAAATCAAAGTTTTTGTGTACATAATGCATTGATGGCTACAGGTTTATGTGCATGCATATTTAACCAGATTTGGTCTTCTGGACATGTTTGTGATTCTTTCACACAACATCTGTAACCCCATATGTTGGTTTTGACATCAATATGCATGCTGACGGTTTTACATGCATGCTTACAAATAAAAGCATTGCAGTTGCTGCAAACAGCCATTAAATCTGCTTTTCATTATCGCTAGATGACACTGAGGTCAGTGTAGCATGTTTTACCGCTGATGAACCATGCAGATAGGATGGTTATTCATTTAAGACACGTCCTCCGACACCCGGCAGTGCTTCTCACGAGGGGACTGACCCTGAGAACGGCTACATTAGTGTCAATCCTCAATCTCTGACCGTTTAGAGCCTCCTGTGGGCGGTCTGTCACAAGGTCAAAGGTTAAACAGAATCCCGTCTCCGCCGAGAGACTCCTGAGAGACAGAGGGAGAGATGTTAATTAAAACGTAGTGGCGAGGGGTCAGATTTTGTGCCTCATTTAAATCTACTGGTGTGAAATCTCGGTCCGCTGACGATTTTCGTGATACGGGTTTCTCCTCGTGGCGAAATTAATTAACATTCAGCCGTCGTCGCGATGATTTAATGCTCATACTTATAATTAGATAGTTTCCTCGTTATTTTCCCAAAGCAACATGCCTGTTCGGTGTGTGTGTAATAAGTTGTGCGCTGGATAACAAGCAGAACGAGTTGGAGTTTTATTCCACCTTCCACTTTAGCATGTCCCGCTGGTTTATCTGCTAACGCTGATTATATCTAATCAGAGTTCACCTTCCAGCAGGTGTTTCATGTACTCTGAAATATCAGCCTCAAGTTATGATTGCTTGTTCATTTCCTCTATGACATCATCACTTCACTATCATGATATCTTTCATTTGGGATCATGCATATCTTGTGCCCTAATTTCCTTTGAGGAACTTGTGAACTGTGCTGCAAAGAGTACTTTTGTCTTGTTTTCCAGTACAAATTTCTTAACATTTTTAAATCAAGAAACATACACTTGAGAAGCACAATGACATATTATCAAAATTATAGTACATATATATTATCAAAATGTATATGCTTAAAAAACAAACACATTGTGTGTTTTTTTTTTGTGGTCCAGGGTCACAAATATGAAGCAGCACTACTGTTTTCAACACTGATAATAATCAGAAATGTTTCTTGAGGTGCAAATCAGCATATTAGAATGATTTCTGAAGGATCATCTGACACTGAACAGTGAACACTGGAGAAAATTCAGCATAAGAGACTTCTTTCAAAAACATTTTACTAATTGCAGACCTTTAAACAGTAGTGTAGAATGACATCTAATTGCACATGCTCTTTTTGTAAATGAGGCCCTTAGACTTTATTTTTCATTTGCTAAAAACATTTTCCTCTGATTCATGTGATTTCATCAGTTTCTCATCTGATAACAGATCATGAGATTCGCTGCCGGGGTGCAGATGTTATAACAGCATAGTAAATTGCTGTCAAACAGTGTTAGGCTTTTCATATGTTCTCTGATTTTCTTTCATTTTCATTCTCTGGTTAGGGGGTCTTTAGATGAACTTCTTTATTATTGTGTGCTGCTGGACTGGTTATTAAAGTCCAGCGCAGTCCAGACTGCTTTATTAAACATCTGTAGATGATGGATCATCTCTTTTAGATTTCTGCATTATGATATCATATTATTAAACTCAGCATGAATAATCCTTATTATTCTTTCTTTCTTTCTCTCTCTCTCTCTCTCCCATGTCAGCCGGTTTGCTCACTCTATGGCACACAAACGGTGTGTACAGTGTCCATGACAGTGTTTAACAGCGAGGTCACCGTCACCATGAGTGATGACCTCTGTTGTGATGTCATAATCAGAAGCACTGGACACCCCCCCCATACGGTCAAGGATTCTGGGGCATTTCTTATTACCCTCCGAGATTACAATCAGGCCTGAAACAGGACTAGAAAAGAAATCAAAACACAATATCATCTTTCTAATATTGGATCCATTTTTATTAATTTCATTTTATATATTTATTTTTATTTGTTTATATACTTTCCTTTAGTTAAATTAACAAGCAAGTTGCCTAAATAATTGATTTCTTAAATTTTTCACGTATGCAATGTACAGATTATTTCCAAAAGTATTACATTATATTATTGTAATTTTTTTATTATATTATTTTATTTATTCATTATATATATATATTTTTTTTATTCATTTATATAATTTCCTAAAGTTAAATTAATAAGAAATGTATTTAAATAAACTATTTTTTTCTTTTTTTGAAACGCCACTTATATAAATTAGTATTCAATTATATATATATATATATAATTGTATTTAATAAATAATTTTCAATTTATGGACCAATTTGTATGAGCCCCAAAATCTTACCTGTGCTTCACTTTTTCCATTATTTTTCACCCAGCTTTCATCATCTCTCATCTGTTTCTGACACTAAACGAAGGATCATTCATCTCCAGGCCACTTTACTGACTCCCCCAGGTGAGAATTCCCAGAATCCCCCGGCACGTGTGACCGATCGTTACCTGCTTCGATCAGGGTCAAACACCTGTCACGTCACACTTGCTTTATGTGTCTGTCTGAGGAGTGTTAAAATTGGGCAGTGATCAATCTTTGTGCACTCTGTCACACACAGACACATGGACACATGGGTGATGATCACTAGTCAAGTTCATTTGTCATTATAGATGATTTCATGATATCTGCGGTCATAACCAAGGACAGAGAATAAGCAAAGAGAGAATAGAACTAATCTAGATTTCTAATAAACCTGTCATTAGCCATACAAATATTGTTGGCTCTGGTTATGTTATCTGCTAAATGCAAATGTAAAACTGCAAGCCCTGATTGGTTCGTTGACGGCTCTGCTAGCTGCTGATTGGTTGTTTCAAATGGTATTAAAATGAGCCTAAAGGTTAAAGTGTGTAACTTTTTAATGTTTAAATACTTGAATTCTTAGAATGAGTTTAAATGTTGTGCTGCTTTTAACTTTGCTCTTTTTGTTTGAAAGGAATAACATGTCAACCTCTGTCTCAACCACTGCTGTGAATGTACGAATGTACATTTTCTTCAAAACGATGCAAACTTAATTTAACTTAACCATAACCTGATGCATTGTTTGCTTTTAAACAAATATTTATCGATATTATAATTTACAGCAGAAATTACTCAGGTGTCACTCGCATAGAAATATGATATTGCATTGAAAAACACAAGATGCAAGCAGTGGAATGAAAAATAAAATTGGGAAAAATAAAATCTTCAAGAGGAACAAAAACTAGTTTATTTTACCTAGAATTAAGTTCTAATTGTACGTGTGTATTATACACTTCTACAGCATTTACTGCTTATAATACTGAGTAAGTGCCTTCTATAGCAGGTGTATTGTTGGTTGTTGGTTTCTTCCAAGCAGCTCGCGTTATGAATAAATGATCTGTAATTAGCATTAAATGTTAAGTAGAGCTGTGTCTGGTTGTATTGTGTGCTCACCTCACATTGCTTTTCACTGTCTTTGCCTTCTGGTGGGAAAAAGTGTGTTAGCCCAGCTGGGAAGACTGTTTACACACTGACAGACATGACTTGTGTCCCTAGAAAGTTCAATCATATATGCACATAGTGCTCTCAGCATGAGGCCATGTGTATTTTTGAGTGCTAACGTTTCTACTTAAGCTGTCTTGATGTTATTTGCTGCTTTTATTAGGCATCATATCTCTTTAGAAGACTTGGAACATAGTGCACAAGTTGTATGGACTACTTGCTTTTTAATGTAAATGTACCTGAAAATGTTCTCAATTTGTTTTAACTTGTGGCTATGCTGATTTGTAATATTCAAATATAATTTCATGCTGCAAGAGACCCACACACTCTCTCATTGGTCAGTTGCTGTAGTCTCCGCCCACTTGTCCATCTCATTAATTACAGCTGCTCTGGTGTAGAGGAGGTTTAAAGCTCTTGTGGTAGATCACATATGATGGACTCTCTGACTATCTGTGGATTAATCCATTCCTCTCACTCTCTGAAACGCTTTCTCCATCTGTCTTTCCTCCCAGCGGTATGCTAATATAATGTTTTCTCCTTTGATCTCCCATCTCTTCTGTGGGTTTTGTTGTTTTGGGTGTCTTTATTAGTGTGGGCCTCTATGTTGTGCTCCTCGGTGGGTGTTGAGTCTCCACAACACCTATGAAAAAACATTTTTCTTTTAAACAGGGCCGTGCAGAGACCTTTGGAGGGGCAGGTGCTCAAAGTATAAAAGGGGCACATGGAACAGGGCTTTTAATAGGGCTGTGCTCCTTGCTGATATGTGTATCGAAATGGATGCTTCTGTATTGATACAGCAGCAAATGCCATGACGCAGGTTTGAAAAAGAAACACAGAACAGAAAATACCATTTGAAGTTTAAATGTTAAAGACATTTTTTGCACCTCTTAATTACTCTGGAATTATATTATTATTATTGTTGTTGTTGTTGTTATTGAGTTTACAGGGTATGGTGGTTTTGCTGTTGTAAACACTACTGTTGTTGTTGTAGAAAAAAAATATTCCTGTCTTATTTAAAATAGAATTCTATTCTAATCCTGTTCTGAATTTATTCATTTCTTGAATGATAATGATTATAAAAACAGGATTGATAAGTATAATTCGGAGGACGAGAAAATCAGTATAAGTGCTAATTATTTTTAAGGTACTCTACATTTTTTAAATAAATACTGTAATAATAGTTCAAAGTATTTATAGTTTTTAGTCAGATAACATAAAAAAGACAAGACACCTCGACGTGCTTTAAACTTTTCCCAATTAAACAGCAAGAATGAAAGAGAACAAGCACCTTTGTTTTTATTGCTGTGTGTAGAACTACGTTAGCTGCATTTAATATTTAATATTAATTTTAATAAAATGTAAATTCGTCCCCGGCACTTTATTCAAGCTCGAGCAGGTGTTTTTACATAGAGGTTTCTAGATTTAAATCTAGATTTAAATTAAAAGAGACATGACCTGACGTTTTATTCGTATCCAAAATGAGGAGATATGAATATCAGGAGAGCTGAACACTCTCGTGCAGTGCATGTTTAATTCATACTCGATGCCAGAGGGCGCTCTCGCGCAGAAACTTTTGACGTGCAGGAAAGCTGAGCTGAATAAAAAGCAGAAATGATTTTACTGATGAAACGTGAAGAACATAAACACTCGATTGCGAAAATATATGGTTTATGTGTGTTTTTTAAGTTATCTTCAGGTAATAAATAAATAAATTATATGAAAAATGCAGTACTGATTGACATATCATTTAGTATAGAAACTATAAAATATATTTCCTGAATTATTCTGTGATAAAATGGGAAACGGGTGTTCGTAGTAGCCTTTATAAACCAATCATAAAATTGTCATTAGGAAAACATTGAACAAAAATATTGTATCCCCTTGCTGCAGTGCTTCCACAGGCTACACACAGCTGTGCATGATCTCTTCACGCCGTTCTCGTCAAATAATAATAATTCAATAATATAAGTTTACAAGCACACCGCTCCGCTGAGAACTCCACTTACCGGCAGCCGCGGACGTTATTGAAGGCATCCTAAAGGTGTCTGAATGTGAGGGATCTTCCCAGATGAGATCGTCAGGTGAAAGGTCATCATGTAGATAATTTAATTTACGGCTAAACTATTATTAATTAATTTTACTAATAGTTAGATTGGGCAGGCCTTCACAAAAGGGCGTTTAATTTAAAAAAAAAAAGAAAAAAAAAATTGCCTTGACAAAAGGGCACTTTGGGCATCAAGGGGAAAAGGGGCAGGTGCTCAAGCACCCACCGCCCCCCCCCTCTGCACGTGCCTGCTTTTGAATTGTTTTGTCGCCAGATTTTGTGACCAGATTTATTTTATTTATTTAATTTTATTAAGCTGCAAACTGGGACAAAAAGGGAAGGTAGTATTTTAGTAGTTTATTTATTTTTAATAATATTTATTAATAATAATATTTATGTAGCTTTTTTAGTATTTATTTATTAAATTGTTTTGTTTTATTTATTTAGTAGCCTATTTATTTTAGTCTTATGTATGTATTTATTATTAATTGAATATGTTTTAATAAGGTTTAATTACAATTTTACTGAGTCAGTTTTAAGCTATTTTCTTTTTTATTTAGTTGTTTGTTTATATTTATTTGTTTATTTTAGTTTTTGTATTTTTTGGTTATTTAGTTAGTTATTTAATTAGTAGTTCATATATGTATTAATTTTTAATAGTGTTCACTTTTTTCAGTTAATTACCTTTTAATTAATTAATTAATTAATCAATTTAGTTTTTATTTATTTACTTTATTTTTTAGTTGTTTGTTTGTTTTTTATTTATTGTTATTTGTTAGTTATTTAATAAGTACTTTATTTTAATGCTGGGTAATGATTAATCACAATTAATCACATCCAAAATAAAAGTTTTTGTGTACATAACATATGTGTATACTGTGTATATTTATTATTTATATATAAATACACACACATGCATGCATGTATTTAAGAAAAATATGTTATGTTTATATATTAAATATATTTATATATAATCTACATTTATAAATGCATAAATACATAAATATTTTCAAAATATATACTGTATGTGTGTGTCTTTATATATACATAATAAATATACACAGTACACACACATTTATTATATAAACAAAAATCGTGATTAATTGTTGCCCAGCAGCACTACTTTATTAATATATTTATTATATTTTTTAAAAATTTCAGTTAATCACCTCTTTTTTTGGGCAGTACATAGTCCTGTGGTGTTAAAATAAAATTATAGGCCTATATTATTCCTTATTATTATTGCAAATAATTTTGTTTCTCTCTGTTCCTATTTTTTATTATTTAAGCACTCACATTAGCTGTGTGTTAATGAAATGCAAAAATGAGCAAAATGCATCTCTCTTCGGTTGTATAATGATTTCTCATTCTCATCTTAACAGTGGTATTGTGAGCGAGTCCAGAGGCTGTAGGCTGTGTGTTTCTCAGTTTGACAGGTCAGACAGCAGTAGTGTTAGCTGACATGTGCTAGAGCTCACTGTGTTATATATCCTCCAGCAAAACACACACCAATCATAATTCTTCGATCAGCACACGGTTGCCAGGCATCGGTATGACAACCTGCCTGTTTTATCATGTTCAACCTTTATCACATCATCAGACAATTTCCGTCCCACCATCTCGCCGTCTGATCTACATCCCTGATTTCCTCTTCCCTCCTTTAACACGTCAGTTTTCCCTCCCGTTGTGTTTGAGAGATAGGACTGTATCGTACACTGCTGTGTGAAGACTTCAGGGTTTAACTGTAGGTGAATGTCACGTCTTTACTGTTACTGCACGGTTGCTTCATATATTACTGGATCAGCTTTCTCAAACATTTTAGCTGTAATTAATAATATTCACTAATGGAAGGAATATTATTATTGCTCCTTCCTCAGGTTAGTGATTTGCTCAAACGCTGCTACATGATGCTGCTAGAACACGAATGGACATGTAGTTATTATAATATTCGAAATTTCAAAGATGGAACCTTTTGACTTTTTGGGGGTGGATTTTCTTCGCTTACCTGGCAACAACATAGCAATATTCTAAAACCCCTCAGAACCTTAGCAAATTCTGGCATGTTTTTCATAGGTCATTTCTATTTATGATCTATACTTACATGACAAGATACACAGCAGATTTTCTTTCTAAAACTTAAGTTATCAAACAGTTTAGTTTTGGTTGATTAATAAAATCTGATTGTACCTGTAAATATCTGTACATAATAGTATTTATTAATATTTTACATTTTAAGTTTTTATTTTTATATTTTCAGTTTTATTTTAATTTTAGCAGTTTTATGTGCCTTTTGTCATTTTTATTTAGCTTTAAGTAATTTATTTATTTATTTTTAGTATTTATTTTTAGAGCTTATTTTATTTCAGGTGTTCACCACTTTTTCCAGTTAATATACTCTTTTTTTTGATAGTACATTTACATAGTTCTGTGATGTAAAATTATTTATTAATTTATTTATTTATTTACTACTACTATTATTATTATTATTATTAAAATATTTTGTTGCTCTATATGCTAAAAAAATCATTTTTTAATCTAATATCTAATTAAATGATTTTTTATTTAATGATTGCTTTATTTTTTTATATTTTATTTCAGCTTTATTGCAATTAATTAAAATTATTTGTAATAGTTTCATTTTAGTTAACAATAATAGCACATCTCTGAATCCAAGTTTACTTCTGCAAAGCATGAGTTATGAAAAGTGCGTGTGTGATAAAGCATGTACTTACAGCTATACAGTAAGCCAGTGCACCGAAACTAGGACATACTACAACATCATCAAATTAGTCTTGGAAACACATCAGAGAAACCAGTCCTCATTTGTAGCACAAGGGGTTGTGAGTAATATTAGCATAAAAACATTCACTAATACAAAATACATCAAAAATAACATACCATCCAGTAACTTTAGACATCATATTTGACAATACATTGACTTGAGAAGCTCTAATCCTAATCTTGAGAACCGTTTAGTATGGAACTGCTTCATACAACATACCAGATATCCAGCTCTTGACCTTTTGCTTTCCACTGTTTGCTCTCCACAGGTTTGTGAGGGAGAAGGAGCGAGGGAGAACTAGAAGAAAATCTGGCGAGATAAAGTGCTTGTGATGTTGCGAGGGGATGATGCCGAATATCAGCGCCGCTATCACACGCTGGGCAGCAACACGCGCCGCCTCTCCAACCCCGACATGGAGGCCTATGCTAAGCTCCACAAGAGCGGCGACATGGAGCATCAGAGAAACAAATACCCTCCGCAGCACGCCGCCACGCTGGTCAACACCAACTGTGCACGGCAGCAGGTAACACTGTCTGTGTTTGTTTGTTGAGCCTTGGTGATCGTATAGGAGGTGCAGGATTGAATCAGGGCCCGTTTTGTCCCGATTCCACCCAGCTATGAATCAATATTCTAAAAATGCTGTAATAATTAAACATAACATACGACACAATCTACAAACTATTGTGCCTAAATTAACAGTAGCCTAAATACCTGCTGAACTTCATCACACTTTGAAGCATTTCTTATTCTGAAAACAGAGTCATTTTCAGTGGCGCTTTAACGCGAAACAGGAAACTCATGAATATTCATGTTTGCTCCGCCCAGCGTCACCGAAAATCTCAGACACCGAATATTTCAGAACACCGGCAGCCGCGGACGTTATTGAAGGCATCCTAAAGGTGTCTGAATGTGAGGGATCTTCCCAGATGAGATCGTCAGGTGAAAGGTCATCATGTAGATAATTTAATTTACGGCTAAACTATTATTAATTAATTTTACTAATAGTTAGATTGGGCAGGCCTTCACAAAAGGGCGTTTAATTTAAAAAAAAAAGAAAAAAAAAATTGCCTTGACAAAAGGGCACTTTGGGCATCAAGGGGAAAAGGGGCAGGTGCTCAAGCACCCACCGCCCCCCCCTCTGCACGTGCCTGCTTTTGAATTGTTTTGTCGCCAGATTTTGTGACCAGATTTATTTTATTTATTTAATTTTATTAAGCTGCAAACTGGGACAAAAAGGGAAGGTAGTATTTTAGTAGTTTATTTATTTTTAATAATATTTATTAATAATAATATTTATGTAGCTTTTTTAGTATTTATTTATTAAATTGTTTTGTTTTATTTATTTAGTAGCCTATTTATTTTAGTCTTATGTATGTATTTATTATTAATTGAATATGTTTTAATAAGGTTTAATTACAATTTTACTGAGTCAGTTTTAAGCTATTTTCTTTTTTATTTAGTTGTTTGTTTATATTTATTTGTTTATTTTAGTTTTTGTATTTTTTGGTTATTTAGTTAGTTATTTAATTAGTAGTTCATATATGTATTAATTTTTAATAGTGTTCACTTTTTTCAGTTAATTACCTTTTAATTAATTAATTAATTAATCAATTTAGTTTTTATTTATTTACTTTATTTTTTAGTTGTTTGTTTGTTTTTTATTTATTGTTATTTGTTAGTTATTTAATAAGTACTTTATTTTAATGCTGGGTAATGATTAATCACAATTAATCACATCCAAAATAAAAGTTTTTGTGTACATAACATATGTGTATACTGTGTATATTTATTATTTATATATAAATACACACACATGCATGCATGTATTTAAGAAAAATATGTTATGTTTATATATTAAATATATTTATATATAATCTACATTTATAAATGCATAAATACATAAATATTTTCAAAATATATACTGTATGTGTGTGTCTTTATATATACATAATAAATATACACAGTACACACACATTTATTATATAAACAAAAATCGTGATTAATTGTTGCCCAGCAGCACTACTTTATTAATATATTTATTATATTTTTTAAAAATTTCAGTTAATCACCTCTTTTTTTGGGCAGTACATAGTCCTGTGGTGTTAAAATAAAATTATAGGCCTATATTATTCCTTATTATTATTGCAAATAATTTTGTTTCTCTCTGTTCCTATTTTTTATTATTTAAGCACTCACATTAGCTGTGTGTTAATGAAATGCAAAAATGAGCAAAATGCATCTCTCTTCGGTTGTATAATGATTTCTCATTCTCATCTTAACAGTGGTATTGTGAGCGAGTCCAGAGGCTGTAGGCTGTGTGTTTCTCAGTTTGACAGGTCAGACAGCAGTAGTGTTAGCTGACATGTGCTAGAGCTCACTGTGTTATATATCCTCCAGCAAAACACACACCAATCATAATTCTTCGATCAGCACACGGTTGCCAGGCATCGGTATGACAACCTGCCTGTTTTATCATGTTCAACCTTTATCACATCATCAGACAATTTCCGTCCCACCATCTCGCCGTCTGATCTACATCCCTGATTTCCTCTTCCCTCCTTTAACACGTCAGTTTTCCCTCCCGTTGTGTTTGAGAGATAGGACTGTATCGTACACTGCTGTGTGAAGACTTCAGGGTTTAACTGTAGGTGAATGTCACGTCTTTACTGTTACTGCACGGTTGCTTCATATATTACTGGATCAGCTTTCTCAAACATTTTAGCTGTAATTAATAATATTCACTAATGGAAGGAATATTATTATTGCTCCTTCCTCAGGTTAGTGATTTGCTCAAACGCTGCTACATGATGCTGCTAGAACACGAATGGACATGTAGTTATTATAATATTCGAAATTTCAAAGATGGAACCTTTTGACTTTTTGGGGGTGGATTTTCTTCGCTTACCTGGCAACAACATAGCAATATTCTAAAACCCCTCAGAACCTTAGCAAATTCTGGCATGTTTTTCATAGGTCATTTCTATTTATGATCTATACTTACATGACAAGATACACAGCAGATTTTCTTTCTAAAACTTAAGTTATCAAACAGTTTAGTTTTGGTTGATTAATAAAATCTGATTGTACCTGTAAATATCTGTACATAATAGTATTTATTAATATTTTACATTTTAAGTTTTTATTTTTATATTTTCAGTTTTATTTTAATTTTAGCAGTTTTATGTGCCTTTTGTCATTTTTATTTAGCTTTAAGTAATTTATTTATTTATTTTTAGTATTTATTTTTAGAGCTTATTTTATTTCAGGTGTTCACCACTTTTTCCAGTTAATATACTCTTTTTTTTGATAGTACATTTACATAGTTCTGTGATGTAAAATTATTTATTAATTTATTTATTTATTTACTACTACTATTATTATTATTATTATTAAAATATTTTGTTGCTCTATATGCTAAAAAAATCATTTTTTAATCTAATATCTAATTAAATGATTTTTTATTTAATGATTGCTTTATTTTTTTATATTTTATTTCAGCTTTATTGCAATTAATTAAAATTATTTGTAATAGTTTCATTTTAGTTAACAATAATAGCACATCTCTGAATCCAAGTTTACTTCTGCAAAGCATGAGTTATGAAAAGTGCGTGTGTGATAAAGCATGTACTTACAACTATACAGTAAGCCAGTGCACCGAAACTAGGACATACTACAACATCATCAAATTAGTCTTGGAAACACATCAGAGAAACCAGTCCTCATTTGTAGCACAAGGGGTTGTGAGTAATATTAGCATAAAAACATTCACTAATACAAAATACATCAAAAATAACATACCATCCAGTAACTTTAGACATCATATTTGACAATACATTGACTTGAGAAGCTCTAATCCTAATCTTGAGAACCGTTTAGTATGGAACTGCTTCATACAACATACCAGATATCCAGCTCTTGACCTTTTGCTTTCCACTGTTTGCTCTCCACAGGTTTGTGAGGGAGAAGGAGCGAGGGAGAACTAGAAGAAAATCTGGCGAGATAAAGTGCTTGTGATGTTGCGAGGGGATGATGCCGAATATCAGCGCCGCTATCACACGCTGGGCAGCAACACGCGCCGCCTCTCCAACCCCGACATGGAGGCCTATGCTAAGCTCCACAAGAGCGGCGACATGGAGCATCAGAGAAACAAATACCCTCCGCAGCACGCCGCCACGCTGGTCAACACCAACTGTGCACGGCAGCAGGTAACACTGTCTGTGTTTGTTTGTTGAGTCCTTGGTGATCGTATAGGAGGTGCAGGATTGAATCAGGGCCCGTTTTGTCCCGATTCCACCCAGCTATGAATCAATATTCTAAAAATGCTGTTCTATATTTATGTTCTAACATTATTATGTTTAAATATTGAAAAGGCCTTTGATGAGTTTTTTTCCACCTGTCATAGTTTTTGTTCTCCGTTGTGTTTCTCTTCTGTCTGTCATACTTCCTCCCACCTCTAATTATCTCTTTCATCCTCCTCCTCCTCTTTGCAGTCATTCTTCTCTAGTAGTGGCTCTTGATAAGTCAACCATCACTACTGTTATTGCGCATATTGTGTGTGTGTGTATATTCACAGAAAAAAAAAGGTGACGAAACAATCTTCATCTTTTAAGCTGTTAATTTCATTCTTTTGACCTGGACTTGTAAGCAAGTACATAGTAACCTGTTACTTTAGTATTATTTATATACTATTTTAATTTTTATTAATATTTTTGAATGAGCTTTTAATTTTATATTTTCAGTTTTAGTTTAATTTTAATAATTGTATGTGCTTTTTGTCAGTTGTATTATTTGTAAAAATATTTCAATATAGTTTTAAATTTATTTTCATTTCAGTTTTTGTTATTGTTAAAGTTATTTGTTAAAGTAATTATTTAACCTAGTTGCAAGGCAACATTAGAAACAATCATATATATTATATAAAAAAACTGCCGGTACAATAGGAGTTTCATATTAGGGTGACAAATTTGAAAAAATGTGCTCATTTTCAAGTTTCCACACCTTTAGTTTTAGTTAAACATTAACAACATTCTAAAATACCTTGGAAACCGTTTAGCAACACCCTGGCAACCACCCACAACAGTCTAACATCGTGACTGTGCAACTTTCAAATGCACAATCACTGAAATTCTCACTAGGAAACATACAAATATAGCTTATGTTTGCAGCTGTGTGCAAATCCATATAGTCATTTGCTCTTTTCTTTTAGCCATCCCTCTCGCTCTCATGATCAATCCCCTCTTTCTTTTTCCTCTTGGAATCTCTCCATCCTTCCTTGTATTTGCTGTGTATTTGCCCGTCTGGCTGCATCCGTCGTCTCCAAACACCACTGGAATGAGAAAGAGAGAGGGGAGTCTACCGTTACCATGGTAACCGAGCTCATGTAGGGAAATCAATGATATCACATAGCTAGCTGGCATACAGGGGACTGAGACCCAGAGAGAGGAAGAGCGCTGAAGGACAGAGATGTTCGTGTTTCACTTCCATAAAGTGATGTATCTGTGCGTGAAATGGGAGGAAATGTAGTGCGGGACTTGGATTTGTTCTTCGGGAGCTGATTGGATCTTGCAATGTGAGCATTATGAATCCGAATGTGAGTTTGCAGTGGATTCTGGGGGTTTGTTCTCCTCCTCAAAAACCACACTTTTGAGGATTTTTGACTGGGACGTGGAGGCTGAAGGTCAAGTTCACCCTCCAGAGCATCTCCACGTATCCCAATGGTAACGATCTTAAAATCTGCTGTTGTTTGGTTTTATTGCTTTTTGCATTTAATGTTAACAGGTGTTAAATTACTGTATTAATATTGGCAAGATTTCAGAAAGCCTGCATTACCTACAACAGTAAAATAAAGCTGACTAAATAGCAACATTTAACCATCAGATGAACTTGTTTCACAGGCAATTACGGTGAGAGGTTTCTGTTGGAAACTGTGCACTGAATCGTGACGTTCACAATGAGACCAGGAGTGTGTTGAAGTAAATAGGGTCCATTGTGATTTCATGTCAGCTGTTATCTTCAGGATGCAGAGAGAGAGAGACGAAATAAGGACGTTATTACAGTCCATAGATGGAGAAACAGCAGATGAGGAGAGGAGAACTAGAAGGAGAAAGTCGGCCGACAATCGAGCTAATTAATTAGTGATGGTCTCATACCTTCATCAATCCACAGTGAACAGACAGAGAGAGAGACTGACAGCTTGATGGTATGATTGAGGATGTAATCAGGTGCAAATAGTGTGTGTGTGTGTGTGTGTGTGTGTGTGAACAACATGTATTATGGTGGGACTGAATATATGGATGCCCTCAACCTGAAATCATGACCATTCTGTACCATTTTACTTGACGTACTTCAGAATGAAAAAGAGTATTCAACATGATTTTTTGCAAGCAACATCTTTCCATCCATTTTATGATTTGATTTGATTTGATTAACTATAGCAATAGTTTAAAACAGTTCCAATCAGTTCCAAGTTCAGTGTAAAGATGTAACTATTTATTTTGTTTTATAAATAATTTAATTTAGTAATTAATTTAATTTAATTCAATAATTGTTGTTATTGATATTTTCAGGCTTTTGACATTTTTTCCGTCTAGAACAATGTGCACTGATGAATCATTCACAGTAAAATCAGGAATGTGTTTTAAAGGAAAGTGGAAAAGGTTTTTGAGCATTTTCATACAATTTTACTTCTGTATTTTAACATACTTTAAAAAGAAACAATATTCAAGATTTTTTTTAAACAACAGCCATCCATGCATTCTCTATTTTATTTAATTTTTTAACTTTTTGATTACCTACTGTACAGTTATTAGTTCATGAACCGATCCAAACAGTTCCAAGTTGAATTTAAATATGCAATTCTATTTTTAGTTGTTACATAATTAATAATAAATACTATTATTAATATTTTGTGGCATTTTAGAATAGCATGCACAGATCAATTATGCATAGATTAGCAACGTTTTACGAAAGTGAATAGGGACAATTTTGATTTCATGTTGAATTTAATGTATGCTAAATTGTAGTGATGTTGTAGATGTCTGTGTCGTCATAGCAACAGTGTAGATGGTTGTATGACATGCAAGTATAGAAGCAGGTGTGGCCTGCCGCAGTGTCTGAGTGTGTGTGTGTGTGTGTAAGAAACACACACAAGAGAATAATGCCTGTGTGAGAGAGACATAAACAATGAGAGGCAGAGAGAAATACTGTATGATGAGAAGCAGGTGGGTTTGCTTGTCATGCAGGTCAGGGTGGGTCTTCATCTCATCTCTGTTCTTCCTCACATACTGAACTAACGTTACTGTAACTAAAGCCCTTCTGCTGCTGTATGTGTGTGTGTTCGGACGTGTGAATTAAGTGGCTTTGTGTTATGCTCTGACGCACACACTTCTGCTGGTCTTAGCGATTAGCTAAATAGTATCTCAAAACATAGTGAGCTACTTACCTAGACAGCATTTTAGGGCTTGTTTAAACATTTAATTAGAACAATTGAACATGTCTGGGCACAAATGTTTTGTAGGCAGTGTTTTGAGATTCACCAATATGAGAACTCAAAGAAGCTCTTATGTTGCCTTCTCAGGCGGTATCTGGAGGTATCAAGGGATGCATAACATCCAGTCTATTAAGATATCTACTAAGAAGCAGAGATTTGCCCTTCCTATCACTGCCAGTGATATCTTACACTCCTGTGTGTGTGATGGTTGATTGAATGGATTGTGGCATTTAAGCAAATTTTGAAGTTCGGCTATGGTTTTATTTCTATAGATACATTTTATTTCTATAGATTTAGAGATAATGCTTGGTTATCTCTAAAGCTCACATTTCTAGATCAGAAAATTGATGTTGTGGTGCCTTGAAAGCCTGAACCTAACACTAACCCTTCATACAAAAATGCTGTGTTAAGCCAATGGCCTTTGGTTTTTGACACAAGAACTTCATTTTGTGTGAAATGTGGTTAAGAATATGCTTAGAATGCTTTTCTATTGGCTTAACAGCACCTGTCATTTACCGAATAGAGTTCAAGTATATCCATATTTTTCTGTTCTATCCTTTTTTATCTGTAGGTGAGATAACTTCTGTTTAGATTTTTTGGGGTTGTTATATTTTTTAAAATAAGTCTTTTATACTAACCAAGGCTGCATTATTTTAACCAAAAATACAGTTAAAACAGTAATATTGTGTGATATTAATATGATCAATTTATGTTTTTATGTGTCACATGACTTTCAGAAATCATTCAAATATGCTGATATGCTGCTCAAGAAACATTTTTATTTATAATCAATGATCAATCATATAATATTATATAATCATATAATCAATCATGATTCTTTTTTTACAGTTTTCTTTTATGAATTGATACTTCAGAATTTATTTGAAATAGAAATCTTTTGCAGCATTAAAAATGTCTTCACTGTCACTTTGGATCAATTTAATGCATCCTTGCTCAATAAAAGTATCAATTTCTTTAAAGAAAAAAATGTATATTGACCTCAAACTTTTGAATGCTAGTATATGTGTTTAAATGGATATAAACCTGCGTAACTCTTCCTTCTGTCTCTCTCTTATTCTTTTAGCAGCCACATTACTGGAGTTTTAAGGTAAGACGTCTCTTTCTCTCCAGATGTTTATCTGTGTTTCTGCATGTCTGTGTGGCTTTAATGATCCTCTGGGAAAACTTCACACAATACATCCACACAGTGCAATCAAACTAACAATGCATAACACAAAATGGCACTGAATGAATGAAATGTATGAATACATTAGCTGATAATGGTCTACTGTATGAATGGTGAAACGCTGCTTTTGCACAACGCCTCACAGGGAGCAACATTTAACATTAAAGTGCGTACAATGTGTTCTGAAGGTGCATACTGGGATAATCCAGCGGCTCCGTAGGAGCATTTATTATGGAAACTATAAGGTGAATCATTTATTTATAGCCTCCATGCATTTCCTGGAAATCCACCTTCAAGACAAACTCCTACACAAGGTTCCAGTGCAATGACTCACTTCCATTGTTAATGCAGCCTACGACATCGGAGTCATCGAGGGACTTCTGCAGGTCTTCAAGATGTGAGACGTGAGAGTAACCGGTCTGTGTCCCCTAGGGGCACTCAGGACACCTATCTTTGGCACTGGGACAATGCTGGAACTCCTCCAGAGCTGAGATACCTTTCACAGGATCAAGAGAGAGAGAGGACAGGTGTTGAAGAACCCCACGGAGCATCCTGAGGCTGATTTGGTCAAGCTGTGCGCGGCCCTAATCGTCTTCTTTAACCCCCTGGAGAGCTGAACGTGACAAACCTGTGATCTGAAGTGTTACTGAGATCCTTTTGAGCAAGAAACTTGCCCTCAGCTTTTCTTCTGGCCTGCTCTGTTCTTGAATGCTGTATAAACCTTCGGATAAAAAGCATCTTTCAGGTGGAGAATAAGGTGATCAGATTTCTGAAACGAAAACCAGGAACATTTTCTATTTTGGTGGTCAAAATTATTGAAATCTCACTTTGTTATTATATGAATTATAAAATGCAGACAGTACATTTTTGTTTTTTAATTGTTGTGGTTTCCATATATACCTAATATTATTAATAATTTTATAATGTTTACTGACCCTTACTGGTTTTAATACTATTAACCAAAAATTACACTATAAAAAAAATTGTAAATAATAACCAAATAGCAAACCGGTCAAAACATATCACAAAATTATGACTTTACAAAAACACAACACAAAACAAAAAAAACGAAATCGTATTTTCATTTTCACAAACTGTAATTAACACCATTTTTAAAAACATTTCCAAAGACAGGAAACTAAAACCTCTTGGTTAACCTAGATTGGAAGCTCTTCAGCTTCTGGCATGTGGAAACGCACGGCTCACTTTGGTTAAATTGGCCCCAGGTGTACCGATGAGCTCGCGGCACGCTGGACTACAAGAGAACCGTCCAATGCGCAGAAACAGTACTTTATCGCTGTTGGATTTTCTCACATGCGTATATTAGGTCTGAATATTAATAATGGATATCAATAATGAATAGATTATGTGAAAAATTCAGCAATTTATAATTAGTTGCCATTTAGACACTTCATACTGGGCGATTAAAAATGCATTTATAGCTGGGACAGTTCTGCCCTGAAGCGTCCTGGAGTTAAGTGTCTCGCTCAAGGACAGATTGCACTGTTGATCCCTGAATCCCTCTTCTCTAAATTCTGTCCTGTCCTCAAGTGTCCAATCCTAAAAATCCCATCAAATATTTTCAAAAGGAACCAGTGTTAGTCGGGGTTGCTTTAACCAAGATACACTACTGTTCAAAGATTTTTTTTTTTTTAAATGTCTCTTATGCTCTTTAAATTCTCTTTTGGTCACTTAGGCTGCATTTATTTGATCAAAAACACAGTAAAAATAAATATGAAATATTATTAGGTAATTTAAGATATCTGATTTATATTTATAGGTTTTAAAATGTAATTTATTTCTGTGATGTAAAGCTGAATTTTCAGCATCATTACAGTCTTTAGTGTCACATGATCCTTCAGAAATCATTCTAAAATGCTGATTTGCTGCTCAAGAAACATTTCTGATTATTATCAATGTTCAAAACAGTTCTGTTAATTCACTGCTTAGTATTTTTGGGGAAACAAAAATAAACCATTATACTACTTCAGGATTTTTTTCATGAATAGAAAGAGTTTATTTTAGAATAAGGACATCTTAAATAAAACATTTTTACAACAGTGTAAGAGTCTGAATAGTCAGTTTGGATAAATGTAATTCATCCTGAATAGTATATGTGAGCATTATGGGTGATAATTAGAGCGTGACAAAGTTTTCAGTCTTTCTGTTTCTTTTGCTCTCAGTAAATAATAAATAATGCTATATAAATAAAGAATTGCTTTGTTGTGGAGCTTGCATAAACTTAAAAAATCTGAATTTAATTCAAATGTAGTATAATATAAAACTGGTGCACGTCTTGTTTTCTGTTGGTTGTACACAAGAAAAAAAAAACTTTTATTCCAGAAGAATGCATTACATTTATCAAGTGACAGTAAAGATATTTATGAAAAATACATTTCATACAAATGTTGTTGTTTTGAAGCTTTGTCATGCAGGAAGAAATTATATTTTAAATATATATTAACATAGAAAACAGTTCTTTTTAATCGTAATGTTTCACTGTTTTTACTGTATTTTTTAATCAAATCAATGTAGCCTTGGTGAGCATAAGAGACTTCTTTAAAAATATCTTTATATTAAATCAAGTCTCTACTAGTGCTGTGTATCATTGCCCAAGATGTCAGTCCTGGATTAACATTTTCCTCCTCTGATCAATCGATTAGCAGCCTTTGACCGAGGTGAAGAATTTTGCATCTGTATGACAGCTGGATCAATATTACAAGGACTGAGTTCCTCGACTCCACTGGATGCTGTCTGTGAATCTCTGTTTCCAGGAAGAGTGGAGCCGTGGACCTCAGTGTGCACTCAGATCAGTGTGACGCACCAGAGCTGTAACTGTCTGTGTGAGGTGTTCTCACTGAACCACACGAGTGACACGGAGCTGTCACTGACAACAAACCACTCCAGTCAGAGGAGACTCATGGAAGATGCAGACAGTCATGACGGGTTAAGAGATGCTAGATGACTGTGCACCTGGAGAGCATCTCGTTTTTGTCAGGAGCACATACTCTCAACGACATTGACATTTCATGTCCATTTAATGAGATGCGCTTTTTATTGTCTTGACAGAACTCTGTGTGTGTCAGGGTTATCATAGTTAAATAAAACTTAAATAAAAACTGTAAAGATGTATTTAAAATTGTTGTTACTTGAAATAAAATAAACTTTAACTGAAATAAAATATTTTAAAAAGTCTTAAACTTATTTTATTTTATTTCAACTTGTTGCCAAGGTTTCATTTAGGTTAAATTGATGCATGAACATAACTGAAACTAAAACTGAAGTAAAAAATTAATAATAACTTCATAGAAATTAAAAACTAATAAAAAAAAACAATTATGTGTGTTAGGGTTATTATAGTTCACTAAAATTAAAATTAAAATGGTTACAAATTTGTTACTTTAAAAAAAAATCACTAAAATAAAATTAAATATAAAACTTAAACTTATTTTAATCCAGCAAATTGCCAAATCAACATTTCTCATTTCACTACCATTAATGTGATGTAGTAAAATAACTAAAACTGAAATACAAATTAATAAAAAATATATAAAACAAACAAACAAAATGACTATAGGCTAATAAAAGACTGAATTATAATTAACTAAAAAAACATAAAAACATAAAAAATAGACTTTAACCAAAATAAAATAAAATATGAAAAGCATTTTAACTGAAATAAAATATAAAAACTTCTAAAGATATTCTATTTCAGTTACAACATTTTTTATTATTTAGTTTATCTTGATACTAAAATAACTAAAACTGAAATATAGTGAATAAAAACTATACTGACATTTAAAAAAAGAAAAACTAATAAAAATGACAGAACCACACAACAATCACTAAAACTTTCAAATTAAAATGAATACATAGTATATAAAAATAACTAAGTCTAAATATTAATAAAAACTATATATTTCGGTGATAAAACCGTGTGTGTGTGTGTGTGTGTGTGTGTGTGTATTTATATAACTCAGTAACAATACATTTACACAAATGTACACTTTACACACTCCCTTGTTGTTGTCAAGTCAATAGTAAAGCTCCCTCTCTGGCCACATAAACACACGGCCACACTTCTCAATCAATGAGTGCTGTCGTGTTGATGCTGTCATGCTAATTAATGTATTTATTAAAGGGAAATGAGGTTAATTCACACTTATTGTGAAGCCATTAACCTGTAGCCCACAGAGACAGATGCCAGAATCAATGATGATGTGTTTCTCAGATTTCTGCATCCAACTGCAATATATGGCCAAACTGTTCACTTTATTTGGTTTGTAATTAAATGTTTGAAACTTACAGCACATTCTTACATCTCTCACTAGAACGGTATTCCAGGACTGTTAACACCGTGGAATTTGGCATGGAGGGGCACAGCTGCAAACATCTGTCCTGTCCATCAAGCCTACATGCATTCTGATTGGCTAGAATGCATGTCAATCAAAACGTATTAGCCAATCAGAGGTGCAGTGTGGTCCGGTTAAGAGGTTGCTAACTTTTTCTTTTACACACTGCCACATCTCTGACATCCACATGTGCTGTACTGAGATTTAAAGAAAGCAGATATTGGTGTGAGTAGAACAATTTCCCTTTGAAAAGCTGTAAAAATTGAGTGTTTACATGTAGTTTTCCTCTATTCCATCTGATAAACGGTTTGACATTTTGGTTTGTTTAGGAAACCTCTCGAACATCATACTGACTTTTTTGTATTATACATTATAAATTTAGCTCTATTTTTTATTATGGTGATTGAGAATATATTGTTTTATTTAAAATATTTAGAAATATACTTTGAATGGGTATAATAACAGATTTTTCTTTGTCAATACATGCACTACTGGTCAAAGATTTGGGGTCAGGTCGATTTATTTTGTTCATAATTTAAATTCATATTTTTATTCAGGAAGGATGCATTTATTTGATCAAAAATGGCATTTAAGACATTTATAATGTTACAAAAGGTTTATATTTCAAATAAATGCTGTTCTTTTGAACTTTCTATTTATCAAAGAATACAAAATGTATCAGTTTCCACAAAAACATGAAGCACCATAACTATTTTCAACACTTATAATAATAAAATGTTTCTTGAGCAGTAAATCAGCATATTAGAATGATTTCTGAAGGATCATGACTCTGAAGACTGGAGTAATGATGCTGAAAATACAGCTTTACATCACAGGAATAAATTACATTTTAAACTATCAAATAAAAAAACATTTAATTTAAAATGAAATATTTCACAATACTACCATTTTTAGTATATTTTTTTTAATCAAATAGCTGCATCCTTGATGAGCATGAGACCTTTCAAAAACCTTACTGTCATCAGATTTTTTAACAATAGTATAACACTTTAAATGAAAAGCTAAATGGAAAAATCGACATGAATTTGAGGATGTTTAATGTGGTTTGTCTTCTTTTGCTTCAGCGACAGCAGCAGTCGAGCTCACATGATCATGTTATCAGCATGATTTGAGAATGTTTTAGCCTGCATGGGTTTCCTTTCACCACTTTGACACACACACACACACACACACACACACACACACACACACACACACACACACACTACACAACACAACACAACACAACACAACACGCACGCACATCCTAATTTTCCCTAGGCGCTCTTTTGCCTTCCCATCACAGAGGTTTCATTACCCTTGCAGAACTGCGACTTCTGCACTACGGGCAATTAGAGAGCGTTCCCTCCCTCCCTCCCTCGATCCCTCTACACACACACTGATCCGTCTGTCTCCGTCGGTCTCCTGCAGGCGCGGACTCCACGCGGCGCTGCGGGGCTGCAGCAGCAGTCTCTGGGCGAGCAGGTAGGAGGGCGAATGTG
Source organism: Aspiorhynchus laticeps (assembly GCA_023376895.1). Lineage (NCBI taxonomy): Eukaryota > Metazoa > Chordata > Actinopteri > Cypriniformes > Cyprinidae > Aspiorhynchus > Aspiorhynchus laticeps. The sequence goes on from CM041807.1 coordinate 35,298,388, forward strand.
TTATGCGTCTGCGGAGAGTTTGGAAAGCATGGCCGACGCCGAGCTGCCGCTGGGCTTCAGTCGCTCCAACATCCTCAGACAGAGTCTTCCACTGGCACGATCGCCCAGCCAGGCTAAACTGAGAGCGCCAGGTATGACACTTCAACACTTCTGTAGCATTTTATTTCTACTTTTAGTGTAAGTCAAGCTTTCGTGCACCATTTCATTAATTTAGACCGTTTTGCCATCTCTATCATACCTGGCTTTGTTGCTCATGAAGCTTTTATACTTCTACTGTATATATAAATAACCTCTGTTTTGATTGGCTAACCTCCATATTGGGCGTAACGTTAGATTACAATCCTCAGGAAGGACAATGATGCTAAATACTGAAGCTAGCTTTTGGCATGTAAATATTGGTATGTTCATGTGCTCAAAATGTAATATTTTAACAAGTGTTTTAAATCAGATGATATTAGAGTTTTTATTTGTATAGATTTATTGAGGTGTGTGTGTGTGTATATAATTCAATTTTATAATTTAATAAATCTATTTTGCTCTGTTGCTCTGCCAGTTACCATGTATTTAATTGTAAGTAAATACTTACCTTATTTACTATTAAATACTTACTTACTATTAGCTATTAATTAAAGACTTTGGAGAAGTCGTGGCCTAATGGTTAGAGAGTCGGACTCGTAATCCAAAGGTTGTGGGTTCGAATCTCAGGTCCGGCAGGGATTGTTGGTGAGGGAGTGAATAACCAGCGCTCTCTCCTCCTTCAATACCACGACTGAGGAGTCCTTGAGCAAGGCACCGAACTCCCAACTGCTCCCCGGGCGCTGTAACATGGCTGCCCACTGCTCCGGGTGTGTGTTCACTTAGGATGGGTTAAATACAGAGAATACATTTCACTGCTGGTTATATACTCTCTATGTAATCGTGTGTGACAAATAAAATTCTAATTCTAAATACTTACTATTAAATACTTAAGTAAATACCTTTTTATTCTATGTTCATAATTCTATCATTCAAAAGTTTAGGGTTGTAAGAAGTCATTTACGCTCTCCATGACTGCATTTATTTGATCAAAAATACAGTAAAAACAGAAATATTGTGAAATATTTTTCTTATTTCAAATAACAGTTTTCTATCTGAATATTTTTTTAAATGTAATTTATTTCTGTGATGTAAAGCTGAATTTTCAGCATCCTTACTGTAGTCTTCAATGTCAAATGATCCTTAAGAAATCATTCTAATATGCTGATTTGCTGCTCAAGAAGCATTTATTATTATTATCAATGTTGAAAACTGATTTCTGCTTAATATTTTGTAGAAACGGTGATTTAAATTTAAAAATTAAAATTATAAATATTCATTCTGTCACCTTTGATCAATTTAATGCATCTTTGCTGAATAAAATGATTAATTAAAAGAAATATATACCTATAGAGAGAAATTTGTCATACAATTGAAATGCATCTACATTCCTGTAGCTCAAACCTTAGATTATTGCGCTAGCAACATCAGTGTCATGGATTTGATTCCCAGAGAGTGCATGAACTGGTAAAAATATGTACTTTGAATGCAGTGTAAGTGAAGCATCTACATAACTATAGATTTATTTCTCTGCATGAGTCAGTTTTGCAGCTTAATTTCAATGAATGTTCTGGGTGAATCAGGGAGGGAGTTTTTACACTCTTAGCAGTTACACAACCATTCAGACTGAGTCTGACTAAATCAATTATATACAGTTAGTTCTGGTTCACTAATTTGATTGGACAGGCAGCATTCAATATTTTGTATAGCTGCAAGAGAATGTTTCACTGTTTGTATCACTCCACTTTTATACCATTTTACTGTTGTATTGCATATCAAATATCAACTAAGTCTATTTTTTGTGTCTTCTAGCGGTGTTGTTCTTGCAGTTCGGTGACGAGACGCGGCGGGTACACATCACTCATGAGCTGACCAGCATGGAGACGCTTCACGCCCTCATCGTGCACATGTTCCCTCAGAAACTGACGATGGGCGCGTTGCGTTCGCCCGGCACGGCTCTGCTCATCAAGGACGAGGCACGCAACATCTTCTATGAGCTGGAGGACCCTCGTGACATCCACGACCGGTGTCTCATCAAGATTTACTGCAGAGAGGCTCCGATACGAGACCCACACTACAATGCTCAACACACGGCCCACCCCGTACACCACGCACACATCGCCAACGGAGACCTGCGGGTGAGTCAACACACCTGGTTACAACCGCTAGCTGTGTAACACATTTAATCAGCTATTTTATGTCAAAGAAAATACCTGAATGTCAGTAACTAATAACAAAAAAGAAACATAACTATTGTATTATTCCAATTTTTAAATAATTATTCATAATTATTTAAATTAATATTTGCACTGTCCATGGAGCGGACCTGACTCACATTTCACTGCTGGTTATATATTCTCTATATAATCGTGTATGTGACAAATAAAAATCTTGAATCTTGAATCTTGAATAAAATAATAATCAGATGGATTATGCTCTCTTGTTTTTCACTTTAAATTGTACAGTAGTTCATACATTGAATAAAATATAATTTTACTGTATTATTGTAAAAGTACATGCATGATCATTTTAGAAATACATTTCCTCTCTAAATTATAATTTATACAAGGATAATTAAGATAATGGAAAAATATAATGCTTTTTCCATAAAATAAAATTGACACTCTTTTACAGTAAAATAACATTTTGTTAAATATAATGTAAATTCACATCATTATATATCTGTAGGTGTGTGTGTGTGTGTATATATACACACACACACACACACACACACACACACACATATATATATATATATATATATATATATTAATTCACTATAAATTGTAAGGTGTTTCATACTTTTTATATATTATACATAAAACATAATTTTACTAATGTTTTACTGTAAAAGTACATGTATTGTCATTTTAGATGTGCCTTTTTTCCATAAATTATAATTCAAACAAAGATAATTCATGCTTTTTACTTAAAATAAAATTTTGACACTCTTTTACAGTAAAATAACATTTTGTTAAATATAATGTAAATTCACGTCATTATATATCTGTAAGTGTGTGTGTGTGTGTGTGTATATCACACACAAACACACACACATATATATATATATATATATATATGTGTTAATTCACTATAAATTGTAAGGTGTTTCCTACTTTTTATATATTATACCTAAATCATCATTTTACTAATGTTTTACTGTAAAAGTACATGTATTGTCATTTTAGATATGCCATTTTCCATAAATTATAATTCATGCTTTTTACTTAGAATTATATTTTTACACTCTTTTACAGTAAAATAATTTTTTTTTAAGATATAGTATAAATTCACTATAAATTTTAAAGTGTTTCATACTTTTTTCCATAAATTATAATTTGTACAAAGATAAGTCATGCTTTTTACCTTACAATAACATTTATACACTATTTTACAGTAAAATAACCATCTTTAAATATAATATAAATTCACTAAAAAGTAAGTTGATTCATGTTTTTTTTACCTTAAAAACAAAATATGTGTTTTCTTGTATACATGAAATTTATGAAAAATTATATGTTTTCCCCCGTTACATAAGAATCAAAACACAATCAAACGTTTGGGTTCAATAAGATGTTATTTATTTATTTATTTGGAAATAAATTAATATTTTAATTCAGCAAGGATGCATTAAATTGATAAAAAATATTTAATGTTACAAAAGATTTCTTTTTCAAATAAATGCTATTCTTTTGAACTTTTTATTGATTAAAGAATTTAGAAAATATCTCATGGTTTCCACTAAAATATAAAGCAGCACATCTGTTTTCAACATTGATAATAAAAATGTTTCTTGAGCAGCAAATCAGCATATTAGAATGATTTCTGAAGATTCATGTGAAACTGAAGAGTGGAGTAATAATGCTGAAATTTCAGCTTTGATCACAGGAAATAAATGACTTTTTAAAATATATTCATATAGAAAACAGTTATGTTCAATTGTAATAAGTTTTCACAATATTTCAGTTTTGACCATATTTTTGATCAAATAAATGCAGCCTTGGTGAGCAAAAGAGTCTTTTCTAAAACATACAATTTTTACTGACCCCAAACTTTTAAATTGTTGTGTACAGTTAAACTATTTCCAGGCTTTAAGAATTTTTACATTGTTTTTCTACTAGATGATAATAATGAAGAACACATCATATCCCTTCCTCAAATCTATATTGTGTGTGTAAATGACAGAAAACATGCAATAGTGCAGTTCTGTTCTTATACTATGAATCTTTCTTGTCATATGTCATGTGCATTTAACTTCTCCTGACTTCTTCCTCTCTCCCGTTCTCTCCTCCAGAGAGAGCTGGTGTACACCTCGAGGGAATCGTCTCCCACGCGGCGTTTAAACACACTCCCGTCTTCCTCTCCTCCCTCTGGATCTCCGTCACGCTCGCAATCACGTCTTTCTTACACGGGTGGGCGTCCTTCCTCTTACGCCGGACCCCATCCATCGCCTCAGTTCCACCCCTATCAGCAACACCACGCCCACCCCGGAGGCCACGCCCCCCAACAGTCTGGCCACACCCACCCATCATTTTGCCCCTCCCCAAGTGCCATTCTAGAACGGCGTGATGTGAAACCGGACGAGGACATTGCATCGTCCTCGAAAAGCGTTGTGTTGCTAAAAAATGAAGCGATATACGCAGACCCTTATTCGCTAGTCCAGGATCCTCGGCTCAGCGTGGCTTCGCAGCAGGCTCTGGCGTACCGCCGCGGATCTGTGCGCTCTATTAGTGGCTACCCCGCCGCGGCATTGCAATGTGAGCTCGAGAGCGCCCTCTACAGGCCTGGCGGTCCTATATATGCAGATCCATATGCTACGATGGGTTTCCGCACCTTACCTCCAGCCTCGCCTCAAAAACTGTCTGATGGCAGGGATCCGTATGGGAGCCACCCGGGACGAGGGTCCCCTGGGAGACATGGGTTTCGTAAAGATGGCACTGTGTACATAGAGAGTCCCAAGAATCGTCCAGGAGGGCCACCTCTGGAGCAGATATGCATGCTTGGGGGCCCCAGAGGAGATGAAGGGCCGATGCCAGTGTACGGCTCAACATTACCTGGTAACGAAGAGACCAGGTGAGACCAGGTTTTCTCTCCTTAAAGGGATAGTTCACCCAAAAACTAAAATTCTGTCATCATTTACTCATCCTCATGTTGTTCCAAACCTGTTTCTTTCTTCTGTTGAGCACAAAAGAAGATATTTTGAAGAATGTTGGTAACCAAAAAGTTGACAGTAGCCATTGACTTTTGACTTTTTTTTTTCATGCGATGGAAGTTAGTAGCTATTGTCAACCGTTTGGTTACTCACATTCTTCAAAATATCGTTTTTTGAAGAAGATAGAAACTTGTACAGATTTGGAACAACTTGTTGGTGAGTGATGACAGAATCTTTTCAAAAGTTTTACGAGAACAAATGCAGTTTTTTTTAGGTGACCTCAAAAGATTGGCAAGAGAACTCAAAAGCATTGAAATATAGTTTTTCTTCCCACTGCATATTATTTCCATCACAAAAGATTTGTGAGCAAATGCAAATATTTTGGGGGGAACGCAAAACTGGCAAATATTTTTTAGCCAAACTTTTTTACAGTTTTTCGTATGCATGAATAAATCTCATATATATTATATTATATTTAATATATTATTTATTTTAATATTTATTATTTAAATGAATTATTATTTTTAGATATTTTATTTAATATTTATTTAATATTCATATTTATTTCAATTATGTATTATAATCTATAAGAAATATGACATTATTATTTTAATCATATATTTATTTAATATATTTTATAATAATTTATAATGAATAAATCTGACATTTTATTTATTATTAGTTATAATAATATGTATTTTAGGGCTGTCAAACGATTAATCGCATTCAAATAAAATTTTGTTTACACAATGTATGTTTGTGTACTGTGTATATTTATTATGTATATATAAATACATATACATTAATGTATTTAAGAAAAATGTTATATTTATATATAAAATATTTCTATTTATAATATATGTATATATATTTTTAATAACCTTTATTTTTGTTATCGTTTGACAGTCCTAATTTTTTATTATATATAATATTTTATTTAGTATTATGAGAGAATGTACACATTCTCTGCATTTTTTGGATGAACACTGAAGTTTTGCGAGAGCATGTTGTTTGTAAGTGTTTAATGGTATTTTGTGTTTTTTAGAGAGCGAATGGAGGCCATGGAGAAGCAGATAGCCAGTTTAACCGGACTGGTTCAGAGTGTTTTGACCCGAGGACCAGACAGCCCGTAAGAAATCTCAGCTTCAGTCCAGTACTATTGAATATCATATTAAAGGGTTAGTTCACCCAAAAAGGATTCTGTCATTAATTACTCACCTTCATGTTGTTCCAAACCTGTAAGACCTTCATTCATCTTCAGAACACAAATTAAGATATTTTTTATGAAATCTGAGAGCTCTCTGACCCTCCATAGACAGCAAGGGTCCTGACACGATCAAGGTCCAGAAACGTAGCAAGGAGATCGTTAAAATAGTCCATGTGACATCAGGGGTTCAACTGTAATTTTAATACATTTTTGTTTTCTTTTGCGCACAAAAAGTATTCTCGTTGCTTCATAAAACTACAGTTGAACCACTGATGTCACATGGACTATTTTACCGATCTCCTTGCTACGTTTCTGGACCTTGATCGTGTAAGGACCCTTGCTGTCTATGGAGGGTCAGAGAGCTCTCAGATTCCATCAAAATTACCTTAATTTGTGTTCCGAAGATGAACGGAGGTCTTACGGATTTGAAACAACATGAGGGTGAGTAATTAATGACAGAATTTTCATTTTTGGGTGAACTTACCCTATGAACCTGAATGACTTTTGGATCCCTCAACATTCATTTGAATGTTATTTTTAATGCACATCCATGCAACTTATATAAGCATGTAAATGTAGTTTGTCCTTCATGTTTCCTGTGTTTGTCTTGCAGTGAGAAAGCAGAAACAGCGAGCGACTGCTCTGCACCGGAGAGTGAGTACGGTTTAAGTGTGTTTGAATTTAGCTTAAGCATTTCTGGGAAATATTGTTAAAAAAGTTTAAAATATGAAGACATTTTATTACATGCACTTCATATCGTCACATTTAAAAACCTAGTTGATGGAAAAAGCTTTAAATACACCCTTTCTGACGGATATACTGTATAATAAAAATGAATGACAAATTGTGTTGTCACCTGTAGTTTTGTCCGCATTATTTAGAAACTACCATAATAACAAACGCAATCAAAATGAATACAATTAAACATAGGCCCATGAAATGAATGCTTGAACATATTAATACATGAGGTTAATAAAATAATCTTATTGATATGAAGAGGTGACGGTGATGTTCCAACAAAGCCTGAACTGTTTGTGCTTCAGAATAGCTGTTACTAAACTAATTATGTTCACAAGAACAATTAAGTGATGCAGAGTAGGCGTATCAATTAACAGGTCATTAAATGAGTGAATCATGCATGGTGATAATAAGACACGACTGTGTGCCGCACTGAAGGATGTTTGTCTAAATGATAGAAGCAGGCAGGCCAAGTCCTCGAGGACCGCAGTATGATCTTAAAATGAAGCTCATTTGGATTGGTTTACTTTAGCTAATGTTTGTTTGTGTTTTACGGCTGTAGTCCATGACTGAGTTCATGATTTGAGTGTCAGTAATGTAAATTAACATGAACAGAATTCTTGCTAATGCCACAGACACATCACAATGTGCTAATTCGTGTAAGATGTGCATGTTAATAATAAACTAATTATATTATATTATATTATTTATGTTATGTTAAATAATATAGTATATTTATTTGGATGTTAATTTATTTTAATATTTACATTTAGATATTTTATTATAATTTATGATACATCTGATACATTATGTGTATTATTATTAATTATTATTTTATATTTATTATATTTATTATTTTTTAAATAATACATATTTATTTAGATTAATTTTATTTATTGTTATTTGTAATTGATTAATCTCACGTTATAATTAAAATATATATAAATATGTATATGTATATGTTACTTATTATGTCATATTATAAGTCATTATTTAGGATTTATATTAATAATGTATTTATCATAATTTATCATTATTATTTTAAATATATTACTTAAAATAATATTTATATTATTGTTTAGATTAAATATATTATAAATATTATTTCAATGTTATTTTTTAATTTGTATGTAATTTTTATCTTTGTTTTGCTAACTTATTATAATTTATAATAAATATGACTATATATATCAATATGACTCTGATATATATATATATATAATTTTTTATTTGTTATTTAACATTTATTTTCATTATGTATGCATTATAATTTATAATAATAATTATTATTTTAAATAATATATTTTTTTATATTTTATTTATTATAATTTATAGTGATAAATTTTCCGTTATTATTATTTTATAATATGTGTATTTATTACATGATTATAATTTTTTGTGCACTAGTATGTATTATTTTGGGGACAGTTAACTGGTGATATTTTATATTTCAGCTGGAAGGTTTAGAAAACAAAAAGGTATATTACTTCATGTCTGGTTGTCTGTCACTTTCTCGGTTTCCCCTACGTGTGTTGCATTACACATTGTGTTGCGTTGCGATTTGTGCATTGCAATTTTGCGTCAGGAGTGTGTACAGAATGTTTGTATTGAGGGATCTCAGATCCTGGAGTTTGAAAACCGTCTGTTAATGTATATACAGTGTCTATAAAAAGTATTCACATCCTTTGACTTTTGCATTTAATTAATTTGAAATGTGTTATTGAAGATTGCAGAGCACTTTGTGTTGATAAATGACAAAATCCTGAGTTAAATACATAATGATTCATGCAGCACGAAAAGTCCAATGAGGAGTTCTCTTTTATAGGCACTGGATATATATGTCTGTCCTATGGATTCTTCCCGAATGTTTTTGTTGTATGGAAATTCCCACTAACACTTGAATGTCAGTGTACTAGAATGTTTTGTCTTCCTTTTCCAGTTCGTAAAAGGACCTAATAAATACATCAGTCTGTTTCTGAGATTCTAACAGTGTGAATGTATATGAAAACATAAGGGTCTGAATTTGAATGTATGTTGCATGAATATAAAACATACTGTAGATGTACTAAGTTGTGTTGGGCTTGTTTTTGGATGTGACTCACAATGTACAAATCAAGACAGAATCAGAAGCCTTTTGTTATTCTTTTGTGGTTAATATGGAAATGAGACATTTTCAGAAAGATTTAAATAGATTAGCAGAATGACTAACAGGCTTATGGATAATCAGATTTCACTATTACGCATTTTAAATGAAATTGCATGTGTTTTTATGTGAGTTAAATGTTTTATGTATGACTTCTGCTCCTGTGGATTGTTAGTGTCATCGCCGTCTGCTCCTCTGGCCCTGATGCCGCCTCCGCCCACTGCAGCCTCTCAGCCAATAGCAATGTCCCGTTCCCAAATGCAGCTGCACCTGACTGACCTGCAGCAGCACACAGCTGAACTGCGCAAACAGCTGACACAACTGCGCCAGTTACAGGTGCGCGTGTGTGTGTTTTGTGCATTTGTAAGCCTCATGCAAGTTCTAAAAACTGCTGTGTATTTAGATATTATTATGTATATCAACTCTGAATTTATACTGTATTTTTATTCATTTTAATTATGTATATATTACTATATTTCTTTTTTAAATTTATAATAAATACATTAATATAACATATATGTATTATATAATATTTATATTTATTTTAATCATTTATGTATTATAATGATAATATGGCATTATTAGTATTATTATTAATATATTAAATGTAAATATCTGTTTAAATATATTTTATTTACTCTGACATTATATTATGTATATGAGAATATATTTTCATATAGTTGAATTTATTATAAATTTCAAATAAATAATCATATATGTGTGTGTATATACTATATATATATATATATATATATGAAATGTATAATAAATTAATCTATATGAAAATATATTATTATTTACATATTGACTTTAATATTTGTTATTTAATATTTATATTTATTTTAAATATTTATGTATTCTAATTTAGAATATAACATTATAATTAAATACATATATTAATTTATAAAATATATAAAATGTATATATTACATAGAATTTACATAGTATATTAATTATATAATTTATAATTAATAAATATGAGATATTATTTCTTCTTATTCTTATTATATGATAATAATATGTATTTGTATATATGATATATTGTTTGTTTATTATAATTTATTGTGCACTAGTGTGTATTATTTTGGGAACAGTTGACTGGTAATATTTTATATTTCAGCTGGAAAGGTTTAGAAAACAAATAAATTATATTCCTTTTTTACGTGTATTTAATCTTATGCACATGTGGGAATGAAAAAATATTGCTTGATGAATAGCAAAAATTCTAACTTATGACATATTCATTGGGGTAAAATGATTATAAATAATGCCTTAGAGAAATAAGTCATTTTATTCACACAAAGCTATGAAATGGCTTCAGAAGACTAGGGAAATAACACATAAATAATACATTTTTATGTTTTTGGAGCTTGACAGCCAATTGCATGGGAAATGTGTACTGTATGAAAAACATAATTACATTTGAATGTATCTATTCTTTCAGTTCATATCTAACAATATCATATTCACATATCCAGGTTTGTATATCTGTGTGTCTTACAGCTGCAGAATCAGGACTCTGTTCAGGTGTTACTGAGGCAGACGGAGTCTGATTTGGGGATGTGTCTGATCGAGGCGTCTCGCACACAAGAAGATCCCTTACAGCGGCAGCGTCTTCTCGTTGAGGAGGAGAGGCTACGCTATCTTAATGAAGAAGAACTTATTATACAACAGCTACAGTGAGCTAAAGCACCTACGCCTCTAAATGAGAACACATGCTGAAAAACAGTGCCGCATTCGATTTGTGTTAAATGTGATGTGTTCCCTTGTGTTTCCAGCGATCTGGAGCGCTCAGTGGAGGAGATGAGGACGGGGGCGGGGCTTAACCATCACCTGGTGACCGAACAGGAAATAGAACAGAAGAGTCTGGAGCTCAGGAGACTTGGAGAGACCGTCACTGTCCTCAAGAGTGAGTGAATGATAAATCTGCACACAGTATAGCGTTCATGCTACTGACCATTAATGAATGTTTTAAAACTTTTAAGGAATCATTATTTTAAATAAATAATAATAATAATCCATCATCAGATGATAGTTTGTTTTGTTTACACCAAATTTGTAATGTACAGTTGTAATGAACAGCTAGTCTGTAACTATTGATTCTCAGGCTAATTAGAGTCATTAATTCGGGATTCAGATTGCACTAGTTGAGCTGTATACATTTTTGATTCACTAAAAAGAAACGTTCATGAGTTAGACTATACTGTGTTAGACTAGACATTGTACGTTTGTGATTCACTATAAAGGGCTGGCTCATACAAGTCATTCGTTCAAGAGTCAGATTACACTGCTTGTGCTGTACTCATGCTCATAAGAGTCATTCTTTCAGGAATTGGACTGCACTTGTTGTACTGTATGTTTTTGATTCTCTGAAGAGAGCCGACTCCTAAGAGTCATTTTTCATGAGTCAAACTTCAGTGGTTCAGTGGTTGTGTTGTATGTTCTTGATTCACAAAAAAGAACCAACTTACAAGATTTATTAGCTCAGGAATCAGACCTCACTGAATGTGCTGTGTGTTTTTAGATTCACTAAAATGAACTGGCTTCTAAAAGTCATTAATTCAGGAATAGGACTAAACTTGTGCTGTATGTTTTTGATTCATTAAAAAGAACCGACTCATAAGAGTCATTCTTTCAGGAATCGTGCTACACTTGTTGTCCTGTTTGTTTTTGATTCTCTAAAAAGAGCCGACTCCTAAGAGTCATTTGTTCACGAGTCAAACGATACTGGTCATGCTGTATGTTTTTGATTCACTAAAAAGAACCAACTTACGAGAGTCATTAGTTCAGGAATCAGACTTCACTGATCGTGCTGTATGTTTTTTTTTTTTTTGATTCACTAAAATTTACTGGATCATAAAAGTCATTCATTTAGGAATTGGACTAAACTTATTGTGCTGTATGTTTTTTGATTCACTAAAAAGAACGGACTCATAAGAGCCATTTCTTGTTTAAATAGTCAGACTATACCAATTGTGCTATTTATTTTTGATTCACTAAACAGATCTGATTCATAAGAGTCATTCCTTCAGCAGTAGAACTACACTGGTTGAGCTGAATGGTTTTGATTCACTAAAAGATCTAGATCTTAAAAATTATTCATTCAGGAGTTGAAATATACAAGTTGCATTGTATGCTTTTGATTCACTAAAAAGAGCCAGCTTATAAGTATCATTCTTTTAGGAGTTGGATTACACTGGTTGTGTTATGTTTTGATTCACTAAAAAGAATCATCTCATTAGAGACATTTGTTTAGGAATCAAACTGCTTTGGTTATGCGATATAAATTTGATTCACTAAAATATTATAATAATAATAATACTAATTGTGATGTATTGTCAAGTATGGTGACCCATACTCGAAATTGGTGCTCTGCATTTAAACAAATGTGAACAGGCCTCGTAAGACTCATTCGCTCTTAATTGGACTACATTGGTCTTGCTCTGTAATCACTACACAGTAGCGATGTTGTACCTTTGTTCAGTACATAAATAGTGCATAATTGTTTTGTGCAGTGTTCTGTAGGCAAAATGTTTTTTTTTTTTTAAATGTGGAAATCTCTATAACTCAACAATAAGCTAAATCTATGTATAATGTTCTACAATTTATATGTTTAGATCAGTTCCCCACTTTACAAAGTAAGATGCGTGTGGTGTTGAGGGTGGAGGTGGAAGCTGTCAAGTTTTTGAAAGAGGAACCGCTCAGACTGGATGCCCTGTTGAAACGCTGCAGAAACATCACCAATACACTCGCTCTACTACGAAGGTAACACACACAAACACGTAAACATTCACTCCTGTTCGGATGCGTTCTCTAGTGCCATGCCTAAAGCATTCCTCAGTGTGTGTTTGTGTACAGGCAGGTATCAGAAGGTGTGTGGAGGACACCCGAGGACTTCAGTAGTTCAGTTTCCAGCGCGAGTGACGCTGACTTCAGCAGGAGCTCTGATCTAGATATTCTCAACAGCTCTTCTCTAAATCTGCCCGACCTCGGGGGCACCTTATCAGCCACTGCCACTCTTTCTGCCTCCCTGGGCACTAATACCACAAATTCTTTCCTGACGAGTGCGTCTAGTATAGGTAAGCACAAGTTTTACATTCTATTTGACATGTTGATTTATTTAAGGACTATTTCACCTAAAAGTTTAAATTTACTCACCCTCAGGTCATCAAAGATGTTGATGAGTTTGTTTCTTCATCAGAACAGATTTAGAGAAATTTAGCATTACATCACTTGCTCACCAATGGATCCTCTGCAGTGAATGGGTGCCGTCAGAGAGTCCAAACAGCTGATAAAAACATCACAATCATCCACAAGTAATCCACTCCAGTCCATCAATTATTATTATTTGTTTCTTACAAACATGCAGCTTTTCTCTTCATAAGACATGAATTGATGGACTGGAGTGGTGCGGATTACTTGTGGATTATTGTGATGTTTTTATCAGCTGTTTGGACTCTCATTCTGATGGCACCCTTTCACTGCAGAGGATCCATTGGTGAGCAAGTGATGGAATGCCACATTTCTCCAAATCTGTTCTGATGAAGACACAAACTCATCTACACCTTGAATGGCCTAAGGATGAGTAAATTTACAGCACATTTTAATGGTGAACTATTCCTTTAACTGATATATTTACAGAACAAGCTTTGGGAACATTTATTGGTTGATGCATGCTGGATAACTGATTTATTGATTTATTGATTTTAGGAGGCACCACTAGTCTATCTAACATGCTCGGCTCCACTGTTGGTGCCAGTATGAGCAGCGGTGGTATTCCTGGCAGCACCACGCTGGGTAACTGGCTGGCAGGAGCCGGGGCAATAGATCCCATCATGCCTGAACTGGACGGCACCTCCACAGGTCCAATGAAGACCAGTGGCTTGGAAGATCTGCCCGCACGCAGAGAATCTGACAAAGGAGTGTCCGTGGAGGTCCGACTGGTAATGAACACACTTAATTTTCATATTTGTGTTTTCACAGTTGTCAGAAAGGATGTGAAAATTTACAGAAGGCTGGCAGACAAGTATTTTTGAGGGTTTAAATACAAAAAATTACAAAAAAAAATATTTTATTAAATGAATAGTTTATATTTAATAGTTAGTAGTTTATATATTTAAGAGTCTTGCTTGAATTCTACTACTACTACTAATAATAATTTATTAAAATAATATATGGTATACGGTATTATAAATCTTTTGAGGTGGGACTGTTTTTTATGTTGATTTCCAGACATGAAAGTTTTAAAAGTACTATAATAAATTTAAATTTTTCTTTTACATTAATATTATAATTGTAATATTTTTAAAGGTTTGAATAATTTTGCTAAATTCAGCCTTTTCCTCTCTTCAAAACCCAGCACTTTAAAAACATGCATTACATCCCTGGTTGAGATTTATTTAAAGTTTGGGAACCTCTGCGTGATAACACATGTGGGTGTGTGTCTTTAGGCTGCAGAGCGAGACTGGGAGGAGAAGAGAGCCAGTTTGACTCAGTTCAGTGCTCAAGACATCAATCGTCTGCTGGAGGAAACTCAAGCTGAGCTGATGAAGGCCATTCCAGATCTGGACTTCGCCGCCAAGCAGATCACGAAACCGGCTGTCCCGCCAAAACCCCAGCTGTCCTCCCTCCCAGCGCCCGGCTCAACATCCTCCACTCCTAGCTTAACACCTGAACATCAGCCCAGCAAAACCCCACCAAAACCACCCAGCAAAGACGGCATCCCACGCAGGGGATCAGGTGAGGTTACATTATCATTGCGCCAAGAAACTGCCTTGTGATTTTGGCTATATTGTTTTATGATTTGTCTGATCATTAGACAAATGAATAGGTTTATTGATTGATTTGATTGCTTGATCAGGGGAGTTGACAGTGCCACGGTATCGTACAGAGAAGCTGTCCAAGTCTCCACCCCCTCCTCCTCCACGACGAAGTTTCCCATCAGGCCTTGGGCTCACAACCAACAGCAGTGGAGAAGTTATCACTATAAACAAGAGTGTGAAGGTGAACCACAATTTTCAAAAGTTAAGCATTTTTGTAAAAAGCCTTGTATCTATTGAATGTTAGGTGACGCTGTCTTTAAATTTTTCAGGCACGTTAAGGGCATGCTGTCGATTATTTGTACCAAATTTTGTGCGGATACATTAAAGCATTTAAAAAATTTAATAGTTTGCAACAAATTTCAAAATGGCTCACAGGAAACATTCATCCAATCCTGGCGAAATTAGTATCAATGGATTCAACATGACCCAAGGATCACACAAAAAAAAAACTAATTTCAAAAGTTACTAGCAAAAATAGCCATTTTTGGAACTCATGACCTGTAGGTGGTGCTGTTCCCAAATTTGGCTAGTATCATCAGATCATAGTGCTAATAAATTGTGCCAAGTTTTGTTTCAATAGATCAAAATTGGTCAAGATATAGCATCTATTCTCTTTTATATATTCTAATTTTGGGTCAAAATCGTTCGACTCATGTCATCATAACTTTTGAACACTGATCTCAAGACCTGTAGTTGGCGCTGTTCCCAAATTGGGCATGTGCCCTCAGATCATGGTGCTGATGAAGTGTACCAAGTTTTGTTTCAATAGATCTAAGTTTTGCCAAGATAATAGGATCTATTCAATCTATACATTTTAATTTTGGGTCAAAAATCACTAGACTCACATCATCATAACCTTTTAACACTGATCTCAAGACCTGTAGTTGGCGCTTTTCGCAAATTTGGCATGTATCCTCAGATCATTGTGCTAATGAAGTGTGCCAAGATTTGTTTCAATAGATCATTGTTTTCCAATATATAGCATCTATTTTCTTCTATATATTCTAATTTTGTGTAAGAATCATTAGATTCACATCATCATAACTTTTTAACACTGATCTCAAGACCTGTAGTTGGTGTTGTTCCCAAATTTGGAATGGATCCTCAGATCATAGTGCTGATGAAGTGTGCCAACTTTCATTTTGATAGATTGAAGTTTTGCCAAGATATAGCATGTATAATTTTCTATATATTCTAATTTTCAGTCAAAATGATTCGATTTATGTCATCATAACTTGTGAACAAAAAGGAATATCAAAACTCTGTTCAGTCATTTCTGCTTGGTAAACTTATCATCTGAACCAGTTTGCTGATAATTGAACTATATTTCAAGGAGCAGTAGCTTAGTAACACATTCAAATGCTTTTGTTATAAGCAGCTACAAAATAATGAATATGTACTTTGCACTTGATTGCTGTTAAATGTAAATTAAAGCTTTATTTCCTTTGCCGCAGCTGTTAATATTTCTTGTGCTTCATATCTTGCTGTGCCTGCAGATGTTTATTAGGTTGCTCTTTCATACACGTCTTATTTTTGTAGAAATTGGAGAAGATTGAGAACAGAGAGGAGGCTGAAGTACCGACTCAATCCCAGACACCTCCCGTCAAACTGAGACGTCCGTCGACCTCCGACGGGCCCCGACCGTCATCCACACCTCCGGTCATCGCTGCTTCTGGGATGAAGGAAGATGAGGATGAAGATGAGAAGATAATGGCAGAGCTGGAGGTAAAAAGCTGTTATACAGCTGTTATTCTTATCACCATGTAGTGTGTGTATCTACATATAGGATGACATTGAGGTACATTAACTCATTCCCGATTGGTCTGTTATTCAGTAAATGGACAAGAAAGCATTTTTTTGCTTTGTCAAAATTTTAATACCGCAGATTTGGTAATAATGTGTTGTTCATTTTCCTCCAAACCCAAATATGTCAATGCACTAATCCACACACACCAACACGACAGGCGTTTCAGAGAGCCCCAGTGAGACTGAGGGTCACTGCTGAGGTCACTCCTAACAGTGTTGACCGGGCAGGCCAGTGGATCAGCAACTCTCTGTGGAGAGAGGTAATGTGTTAACTGCCAGTCCTTCCTCTCAGACCTCCCTATAACTTCTGGCATTGAGGTTTATCCTGAACCTTACTAATGCACTCTGACACAAAACCTATTAATCTGTCATCTCTTCAAGTCTTTAACCAGCTGTGCTACTGCATGATATTAGCCGGCTTGAATGCGGTCTGGGATTGAAACTCGGCTATAAAAACACATTGAGAACTAAACATGTTTTTCTAACCTTTTTAAGTGTTTCTTGACTTGTGATATGTGATATGTGAAAGTCTGTTTCCAGAAAAAAAAATTATCTTTATAATATATAATATAACATAATAATAAATAAAATATTATTACTGTTTAGTATTTAAATTCTTAATACTTAATTGCTTTATTTAATAATATATAATATTTGATATAATATTAAATAAAGCAATTAAACATTAAGCAATTAAATATTATACAATAATTTTTTATTAAATATTGTTATTATTAAAAAACATTAAATTGAATATTAGTAATTTAATTTAGTTTTATATTATATTATTACAACTATTAAGTATTAAGCCATTAAATACTGTATAATGATGATCATATTTACAGTAAAAATAATTATAATTTATTTGTAATTAATAATAATGAAATAATTATGCATTTAATTATAAATAATTATGAATATTATAAATATACACTTTTATAAATATACGTACATTATGAAATTATTAAATATTATTAAATAAAACATTTTCTCAAAATGCAAATGTATCTCTTAATTGCTTTAACAATATATTATAGAATATTAAGCAATACAATTTTATAGTATCGAATATGTATGTATGTATTATTATTAATTTTATGTTTCACAATGTGACTATTTCTTAATTTGAACTTTCTCACAATTAGTTTTATTTTTACTCTTAGGTGAAAATGAGCTTCTATACTTATTACCGGTGGGGTCATGACACTGGGAGTTTAAGATATCTCTCATAATTTTGAATGTAAAGTCACATATTTCCTCAAAGCAAGCAAAAAAAAAAAGCTTAATATGTTTAAAAAAAATAGCAACTCTGTAACAGCAAAATGTACATGCAAATAATTATTATATCTGTCATTTTTGACAGATATAACATTCTGACAAAAGACAGTTCACTTGTTTTCTTTTGAAGCTGAGCTGTTGGAATAAACAGCGTTCTATCAGTCAAGGTCATCTCTTCTTCTCTCTCTCTCTCTCTCTCTCTCTCTCTATCTTTTGTTATGTCAAGCTGGGCCTCTTCTGCACAGTGACAGTAATGTTGTGACACTGTGGTAACAAATCAATTTTAACAAGCTTAAAGTCTTTAAAGCAAAACCTTCAAGAGCCAATAGCAAACAGACAACACAAAAACATGTCAGCTACTGCGGTCTAAATGAACTCCTGACTTTACCCGCTCATCAGTCTCGACAGCATCTTGCCTCATTTTCACTTGTTCTGTTACTGTATCGACAAGCCATTCGTTACAGGAGACTATAGTGAAATTGACCAGTGAAAGAAAACTGGTTATCATCTGAGATATCTGGACAGCCTGTGTCTGTATATGTGTGTATCTTGTCAGCCTGCAGAGATGTATTGTGATGAGTACTACTAATGTCTCACAATGAAAGAAGTGTGAAAGAGTGCTAATCTCAGCTCCCTCGCACACATGCAGGGTGTCAGTCAACACTACTGCTGCATGCTGCTCTGTAGAGATTCCCTGGGTTTCTTTCTTTCATTCAATTAGTGTTTCTATTTCTGTTTCATGGCTCTGATCCAAAACCTAGTCTACATATGCAGCACCCGAACCGGACTGTAATGATCATGATGCTAAGCTAACGGCATAATGTGTAGTACAGACACATATACATGAAATGGTGTCATGGTGTCACTTTCGATATTTAGTGCTGAATAAATTTGTATTTTATTTTGTATTATTGTAACCCACCTGCCATTAAAATCGGGGAAAATATCCCATAGACTTACAATAACATAATGTAGCACTTACATATTTTATAATGTTTTTTTTTTAAGCTTTCTTAATTGCTTTATTTAAAAGTATTATATAATATTAAATAAATCAATTAAGTATTTATCTATTAAGTATTATATAATCATTATAATTTATTTAATAACAATAATAATAATAAACAATATTAATAAATGACTATTTACACTATTAATAATAACATATAGCACATATAACATATTATTATTATTATTTCTCACATTGTAAATAATTGTTTTTGTTTCTTATTAAATAATATATGATAACAAAGCAACTAAGAATTAAGCAGTATTACTAAGTGTCAATAAGAAACAAAAACAATTATTTACAATTATTATTATTATTTAATAATAATAATATTATTATTATTATTATTTAATAATAATAATAATAATAAATGATTACTGTTATTATTATTATTATTTCTCACATGGTAAATCAATTTTTATATTTCTTATATAATATAATATTGAATAAAGCAATTGAGTATTAAGCAATTAATAATAATATAATAATAATATCAATATTAATAATAATAAATGAATTACACATTGTAACTAACTGTGCTTTCTTTTTTAAATTTCTTATTAAATATATAATATATAATATTAAAGCAAATAAGTATTAAGGAGCAGAGATGCTGGGCAGCTCACTGGGTTTTGGAGCAGAGCTTTCATCGTGACGCTCTTCTTCCAACAAACGTGAATTATTTAAACTCAGTCCCACGACTTAAACAAACACGGTCATTTTCCAGCCCAGCCCAGCCTGCTGTTGTTTATTCACGTTGTGTTCTCTCTGGTTCTCAGCCTGTAGGCACTCCTCCGGGCTCCGCCAAACTGGTGCAGCCATCTGCTGCGTCCCGTCTGCGGCACCTGCAGCAGAGCAGCCTGGAGCGCCGCAGCAGGAAACAGCAGGAGGAATTCCCAAAGCTCCAGCAGGGTCAGCAGCAGGTATTCCACTTCTAACAATAGCTGCGCCCTGCTATCGGCCGACTGACGCTCGCTCTCGCTGACTTTACCTCTGCTCTGCGCTAAACGGCACGAGTCAAACTCATCCGTCGACTCCAATGACTGTAACACTTGCAGCCGAGCACGCACTTCCATATAAGCTGCTACGTCTCCCAGTTGCTGCACAGATGTTATGGTTTTCCACTGTGCGATGGGGTTCAGTATGCACAAGTCCTCTGATTTCCCCGTATGCTCACAGATTATGTATTTTTCTCTTCCATGCTACATGAGCTATTCTTCCAGAACAACAAAACAGCACAATATAGTGTATCACAATGCCAGGGAAAGATGCCAAAAGACAGTCGCTATATTTCTCTCTCGATTTGTAGCTTGTTTCTACTCTAGGAGGAAAAAGTAGACATTTTATGCCTGAAATTTATGTTACGTAAGTACACAGATGTGAAGGCAGTGTTCACATACGCTATCATTCAATGCTTTGGGGTTGGTTAGCTTGAAAAGTCTCTTTTGCTCACCAAGGCTGCATTTATTTGATCAAAAATACCCCAAAAAATAATAATATTGTGAAATATTATTAGAAAATAAAATAGCTGTTTTCTGTTTGAATATGTTTTAAAATGTAATTTATTCCTGTGATCAAAGCTGAATTTTCAGCATCATTACTCCAGTCTTCAGTGTCACATGATCCTTCAGAAATCATTCTGATATGCTGATTTGATGCTCAAGAAGCATTTATTATTATTATCAATGTTGAAAACAGTTGTGCTGCTTCATATTTTTGTGGAAACTGTAATATGTTTCTGTTTTCAGGATTATTTTATGAATAGAACGTTCAATAGAAGTGCATTTATTTGACTTAGAAAACTTTTGTAAAATAATAAGTGTCTTTACGGTCACTTTTGATCAATTTAATGCATTCTTGATGAATAAAAGTATTAATTTGGTTAAAAAAAAGGGACCCCAACATTTTTAAACTGTAGTGTACTTACGTAGATTATTTTTCAGGCCTTAATGTCCTTAAATATTTCAGAGACTAATTAAGACTAATGTCAGCTAATGAAGTCCTAATGATGCCAGCTAATCGGCAAGTCCCTGTCCTTGTACCATCTTTGAGTTTTCCTTTCAGTGTCTTTCAGTCTTTGTCTATAATCTTTAAGTAACTATACTGGTCTGAAGCACTACATGTTGATGAGTACTCAAGCTGTCAGATCCCAGCTGAAAGAAGCTCTTGTGCTGTACTTATGACAGGACAGGTCACGGTGAGATGGCATACGTGACCTAGATACTTTCTGACATTGTCACTGTGATGCTTTAATGTGTCAAAACTTTTGAAAGATCGGTTGGAAAAGAGAAGGAATTGGAGATGAGACATGTGCTTTGATCATGGTCAGGTTTGGCTAGCTACCAACCTGGAAAAAAGACATTTATTGTAGGATATGTTGAAGTGAACATGAAACTTTTTTCATTTTACTTTCTTAATCTGACATATTTATGTGGGGAAACGGTTGAGATTCTATCTATAGGAGTTGATTGGATTGTAAAAAGTGGGTGCTCTATAGCAAAATAAGGGGAATATATATATATTTTTTTGGAATAATGCATACTAAATCATGGACAAAAGAACCAGGAATGAGTATCAAGAAAGTAAATAAGGTCAATTTTAATTTTATTTTACACAAAAAAACTAAAACGGTCTATTAAAAGACTAGGAATGTGTATTAGAAAAGTAAATAGGGTGAATTTTTATTTTAATTAATGCTTATTTCAGATAAAATGGCTAAACTGTGGACAAAAAGACCAGGAATGTGTATTAAGAAGGTAAATAGGGTGAATTTTGATTTCACTTTATGCTTATTTGACACAAAAATGGCAAAATGTTGGATAAAAAAGACCAGGAATGTGTATTAGGAGAGTATAGGGTGAATTTTGATTGAACTTTATGCTTATTTCACACAAAACCACTAAACCATGTAGATACAGCTGAATCAAAATGGGTAAATCATGGATAAAATGACTAGAAATGTGTTTTTAAAAAGTAAATAAAGTCAGTTTTGATTTCACTTTACGCTTATAAACAGCTTCTCGTTTAAAATCACTTAACGTTAAGAGGACAATTTAATCAAATGATGTATAGAAGAGTGAAGAGGAAAGGTAAGACTGCAGAGTTCCTGTAGTGTTGCACAGTCTCTATCTATCAGGGCAACTCACAAAATCCATCCCGAAAGAACGAGAGGAGAAAGATTGCGTGCAAACCCTGAGGGAGGGAAGTGAAAATTGGGTGGAAAGACAGAGAAAAGGAAGAGATAAGACGGCGAGGTTTGGTTTCTGTCCTCCATCTTCTGCTGTCTCTCTCTCTCTCAGTCCTGCGGGGTTAATCGACAGACTATTAGCTCAGTGTAAGCTCAGAGTTAGCCGGCCGCTGCAGACTGTCTGATGCACTCCAGGGGCAAATTAATGTCTCCAAAATGAAACTAGTGAATCTTTTAATTGGCAGTGACATGACTGCAAGATAAGATATTTTACAGACAAGCCAGTTAAAGGAACAGATTACCTTAAAAGGACAATTATCAGTTTCTCACCCTGATGTCGTGCATGACTTACTTTTGTTGCGGAATATTTGTACAAATGTTTGAGTGATTTTTATTGCCAGGCTCCAAAAAGGACAAAACTATGGGAGCCAATGGAATAAAAAATAAATAAAAAAGGTAATTGCAACTTTATATCTCACCATTCTGATTTTTCGCTCGCAATTCTGATAAAAAAAAAAAAAGTACAAATTGTGAGATACTCATTTTTGAGTTGTGAGATTTTTATTTTTAATTGGGTGGTGAAAACCAAAAAAAAAAAAAAAACATTTGGGAGACTTAAACTCAGAATTCAGTGACAAAAAAAAAATCTGAATTTCAAGAACTAAAGAATTTAAACAGAATTTAGAGAAAAACATTAGAATTGCAACGTGTAAACTCAGAATTTAGAGGAAAAAAATCAAAATTGTGATGTGAACTCAGTTCAGAGAAAAACATCAGAGCTGTGATGTGAACTCAGAATTCATAGAAAAACATCAGAATTATAAGACGTAAACTCAATTCATAGAAAAACATTCCAAATTGCAAAATTTAAACTCAGAATTCAGAGAAAAACATCAGAATTGGGAGATATAAACTCAGAATTTAGAGAAAAAAAAGTCAAAATTGCAAGATTTAAACTCAGAATTCAAATTTTTAAAAAAAAATTGCAAGTTAATCCAATAAAAAAAAAAAAACAGAATTGCAAGATTGAAACTCAGAATTCATAGAAAAAAATCTAATGGAAAGATTTAAACTCAGAATTCAGAGAAAATTGTCAGAATTCCTTGAAATTGTGAGAAAAAAAAAGTCTGAATTATGAAATAAAACATTGCAATTACCTAATGTATTATGTGGAGGAAACATGCTTCCATACATAACAGCACTATAAATGTAGAAATGAGTAAACAGGTTTGAATGAGGGCGAGTAATGACAGGCTTGGTCTGTGGCTGCATGGATGTCCGTGTGTTGTTGTCAGGGATTCTTGTCTGTCACCGAGTGTTTCTAAGCACAGACCGAGAGGATTAAACAGACAATCACCGTGGCAACCGTGGAATGAGGCAAGCAGTCCCTCTATAGCAACCAGTGGAGACTGTGATACCTGCATTCCCACACATTTAGAAACTGCTGCTCACTTGGTCAGATTGAATTCGGCTAAATAACTGTGTTTGTGGTTATGTTCACAATGGAATACTAGCATGCATACTGCGTTCCTGTAGCTCAAACAGCACGGCATTACAAACACCAAGATGGGTTTGATTCCCAGGGAATGCAGGAAATGATAAGAATGTGTAGAATTATTTGGATAAAGCATAAATGCAGAAGCGTAAATGTAGTGGTATACTGTATGCTGACTATACTTATGCATTAACCTGAATTCAAATCTCAGTCAAGAAAACCAAAATATTATTCTAAAAAGTCACAGCTGATATAACACTTGTTTATTAATCAAGATGAGAGCATTACATAACGGGACATAGAATTGTATGCAGCAAGAATGGTCATTTACAGTAGCCAGTGTTATTTAGTATTGTTTATATGAATATAGTATTTAATAATATTTTGAATGAGCTTTTACTATTTAATATTCAGTTTTCATTTTGTTGTGATTTTTTTTTTTTTTAGCTTTTTTTCTATTCAGCTTTAATTTTGTATTTTATTTTGGTATTTAATTTTTTTTTTTTTTTTTTTTTTTTTTGTACTTCAGTTTATTTTCAAACTTTTTTATTTCAGTTATAATGCATTTTATATATATATATATATATATATATATATATTTTCAGTTTTAACTATTTTTAGTTTAGTTTTAGTAATTTTAGTACTTCAATTTATTGTTTAATTTTGTATTTAATTTATTATTTTATTTTCAGACAGAAAGATTTTTAATAGCGTTAGTTATACAACACTACTGCCATTTGCAAACATACCCTACTGTATGCTACAGTAACGTCAGTCTTTAAACTCCACAGAAACCTTGTGAATTCAGTTCAAGCACTTTACACAGTGTTCAAGCAGTGCTTGTGATAAACAGCACGTCTGTAAGTGAGCTGGAAGTGTGCACTTGATAGTACTCGGCCTATTTGCTTTAAACTAGATATACTAACTCAATTAGTTTTGTCACTGCTAGTGAGTGATTAAAGACGCTGCTAAAACAGCAATACTGTACAAGCCAGAGTCTGTTCTCTAAAGGCACGTACACATTAGTTTGCTTCTAATACCCTTCTGGAAGGGCCTCTAATCTTCCCTCGACTGTGTGCGCGCTCAGGCAGCTGTCTTGATTAGCGCCGACAGCAGATCAGTCTCATCTGTGTGCTTCACTGCGGTCTCAGAAACAACAGGACACAGTTCTCAATCATCAGTCAATGCCCAACAACTCCGGCTTTGTTCCCAGGCAAAGAT
Organism: Aspiorhynchus laticeps; assembly: GCA_023376895.1. Classification (NCBI taxonomy): domain Eukaryota; kingdom Metazoa; phylum Chordata; class Actinopteri; order Cypriniformes; family Cyprinidae; genus Aspiorhynchus; species Aspiorhynchus laticeps. The sequence goes on from CM041807.1 coordinate 35,323,521, forward strand.
TGGCTAATTTGGCACAGCACCGAGTGCGGCAGGCCGTCATCTCCCGGAAAGAGAGTCTTCGCTCGGGCTTAATGGGAGGTCTGTGCCATGAATCGGACAACAGACTGTCTGGACGCTCGCTCTGCTGACCATTTTGGCTCGGCGAGGGCAAACACAGAAGGCAGTGAAGATTCAGTGTTTGAAGGGATTATTTATTCTTGAAAGGTCAAATTGTTTGCTGGCCCTGAGTGAGAGCCGTTGGAACTGGGAGTGTTTGTGTGTCGTTTTCTGGGCCTTTTTCAGTGGTTTGTTTGCGTCCCGGGGGTGTTGAAGGACTTTGCTGTAGATGTTTAATAAGGTGAATGAAATCGTGCTTGTAGAGACGCTCTCAGCGCTGCGTTCGCTGAGTGTCCTTAAACAAACTGAGCGCTGTGAGAAGCAGTGAGGTGGAAAAATGATTCAGCCTGATTTTCTGAGTGGAGTCGAGCTGCTGGTGTGCACTTTTGAGCTTAGCTTGCTCAATACTTTATCTACGTACTCAAAAGTGTTTTTTCACTGAGGCTGCATTTCTTTGATAAAAATACTGTAAAAACAGTAATATTGTGAAATATTATTTGCATTTTAAAATAACTATTTTCAATAGCAAATTAGCAATATATGTTAAAATGTAATTTATTCCTAATCAAAGCTGAATTTTCAGCATCATTACTCCAGTCTTCAGTGTCGCATGATTCTTCAACAATCATTCTAATATTCTGCTCAGTTATTAGTTCTTAATATTATCAGTGTTGAAAAATCAGTTTTTGCTGTTTATATATCTATACATTTTATTTTTTCTTTGAATGGAAAGTTCAAAAGAACAACATTTATTTGAAATAGATTTTTTTGCAACATTATAAATGGCTACTGTCAATTTTGATGATTTTAATGATTAATTCACCCCAACAGTTTTTCATTATTGATAATAAATGTTTCATGAGCAGCAAATCAGCATATTAGAATGATTTCTGAAGATCATGTGACACTGAAGACTGGAGTAATGATGCTGAAAATACAGCTTTGATCACAGAAATAAATTATATTTTACAATATATTCAAATAGAATACAGTTAGTTTAAATTCTAATAATATTTCAGAATTTTACTTTTTTTTTGGTATTTTTCATCAAATAAATGCAACCTTGGTGAGCATAAGAGACTTTCAAAAACTGATTGCAAACAGAGTAAAATACAAGGCTTTCCAGCACAGTGCCACAGAAATAGCTCGCTTGCTTTTGTGGTTGCAGCTAGTTGAAGAACTTAAATTAGAATGATTTCAGGTTTTTGCCACCTTCCTCCATTTCCTATCATCAGCCTCAGTAGGTGGGTCAATTTAGGTAGATTTTCACATACTGTGAATATGGTTGCTCCTCTGCTGGTGGCATAGTTAATATCTCTCTGCCCTTCACCAGACAATATTTTAAACCAAAATCTGAATATTAACATGATCACAGATGGTGTATCTGACTCTTTATCACCCTGTACCTGAGCACACAGATATATCTCGTACTTCATATCAAGCAGTGCTATTTTAGCATTATTTATATATCAATTATGAATATGTAGTGTTAGCTTTTAATTTTATATTTTGTTTTCATGTTAGTTTTAGTTATTTTCTTATGTGCTTGTCATTTTATGACAAGCTTCAGCTGATTTTGGTTACTTTCCAAGGCTATTCAAATTTTCTTGTAATTTATATTTGATTTGATTTCAGTTTTATTTCAATTGACACATTTTTTATAGTTTTAGTGTATATTTTTAGTTTAAAGTCCAATATGTTCGGATTTAGACCTTTTCTTTGGCTGAAAAACTGTTAAGCTACTTTGAATTGATCATCTCAAAACCATGCCTGTTTTAATGATGACTATCACAGTAACTCTGAGGAAAGACTGTCTTCTGGTGGCCATTATATGTATAACAAAAGGAGGAAGGCAAGGCACTAGTCTCTCAGGCTATGCACTGCTAAATGTTTAGTGGGCACATTAGAAATGACAATGTACTGATTATTCTTTCTTTTCTCTTCTCTTATCCACTCACCTGTCCTAACTTGCTTGTATTTTATCCCAAGTCCATCCTTTCCTGACCTCTTCTTATTATGCTGAGGTTATAATAGTCCAGCGCCTGTATTTTTGACACATATATTGTTAAGACTAGCCCCTATCTATTCCTGCAGTCATGCATTTTTCCTTTACAAGTACATATAGTTATAACGCTTGTTGAAAAGTAAATAAATAGGATTTTAATTCTGTTTAGGATTATGATTAAGAATTTAATTGACTTTAAACTATTGTACGAGTCTGATTTCATAAAGGAAGGAAAGATATTTTCCTTTTCTGCCTCATGGCCTCAGATTGTCTTAGCATTGCCAATCATTTTTTGTAGCGGCATGTTGACTATCAGCCTCCAAGTACTGCCCTGAGTGGTCCTACATGCCCCCCCTTTACCCTGAGATCTGATCCTGTCTAAGGTGAACGTCATGGCGACGATGACCCTAGAAACCAGGGGAAGCACAGGTGACCTCTGAACCTAAATCATCTCCCAGCTAAAGCACAACACCTCAGTACTGAAGAGCTCTGACGAAGGTACGAGTCTAATTGTAATTTCATAGTAAAGCTGGTCCATGGATGCAAATAGCAGCCAGTATATGTACACTGAATAAACAATGTAAATTATATATGGTATATAAAATATAAAGCGGTTACAATCTCCTATGTAAACAAATTTATGGCAATATATTTGAAAATATTTTAGGGTGAATCTCATTAAAACATGCACAGATCACATATCACTGCAAAATTAAAAAATAAAAATGCAATTTTCAAAAAGAAAAGGTTTATTTTTAGGACTATTGAGATGTTTTACCTTTATATTTCATGCCAATTTAGCATAATTCACCCAAAAATGACTAAAAGGCATCCTCATTTATATAAAAAAATGTGGATGCCTTTTAGTATTTTTTGGGGTGAATTATTCTTCACATAGCAAGTTAATAATAAATACAGCAAATGATAAATATAGTAAATGCATATGTAATACAATTAGCAATTAAAGTAATTATATTGCATTGAAGTAATGACAATTGAGTGGAAATTGTGCTTAATTGGCATGAACATTGTCTGTAAGCAAAATATAATTGATAATTTCTTTTGTTTTTATTTTGAGGTGACATATGACTGGGAAATGTTTTGACTGGTTTTATGAGATTCACTCTTTAGCTGATATGTAGTTTGGGTCAGTTTTAGATAGACAAATAGAAAATTAGAAATAATCTTAGCAGACTTGACTTTCTGTAAAGAAAATAGAAAATATCTGCAGCACAACTAAATAATTACCTTCAGAGTTAAATAGTAAAAGTCCTCAAGCTACTGACATATAATTGGTAAATATTTATCAAGTATAAGCTAGATATTTTATATAAGATTAGCTTTTGTATTTTTATACTAAAAAAGGGAGAATGTGTTAAGATTAGATAGCGTGAGGTACATGCCTTATCCAAATTCATACTGTATGACTTGTTGAAATGAAGAATGAAGCCTGGGATCTATTATGTGAATCGAATCAGTTTTCTATGTGTCCCCAGTGGATCTGAAGTGTGAGAGCAGCTTTCATTTCAAAGCATATATTTTGTTACGTAACATTTGGCAGCACATTACACTGTACGTGTGAAGCACTTTGTGTCACTGGGACGTATAATAAACTGCTATCGACTGTTGAGATCGATATTCTCATTCATATTTAATGAATCCCCAAGGGTTTGCAAACAACTGCCCCACTGCCATTGTTTTTCCCTTTTTCTGCTAAGAAATATATATAGCTACAGTATATATAAGACGCTGTAGTTTGGTTTGGTGGTCGTGTCCATCAGATCCCTGATACATACCTCATAACTTTCTTTTTCGTGTCTTAAAATGACTTCATTGAAGTAGAATAGACCCAAACTCTGATGTGACACACGTCCGAGCACCATATGCTGTGTTAAAACACTGAGAAACATCCTAAATATATGTACAGAGAAACTGTGGAACTGTATAGAAACTGTATGATCATGGATATGTTCATTTAGGGTATTTTTTGTAAGCTTTTTTTTTTCTACCAAAAGCGTTTGAGAGATCTGAACTGCATGTAGATATCCTCTCAAAGTCTGCATGCAGAATCCTCTCTCTGTAAGTTCTGTTTACAAGTGTAAGATAGATGGATTTCTGTATTAATAAAGAGATTTTTTTTAATAAATATAGCTGTATGTGAGTAGACGGGTCAATCGGATCCTATTCACTGTTGTCTGATCTGTAACAAATCATTCAAGCATTCCAAACCTCTGAATTTAACATGTCCACAAAAAGAAAATCATTTTTCATTAATGCTACATATAGAATGTATATAAATCTATCGACGACTTGTGATAAAACAATAACAGTGTGAATGCAATGTTGACCAATAGAACTATATCTATATGGAAATGTTATAACACAAAAGTTGTTTTAATGTTGAAACCCTCGTCTGGTTGTGTATGTACAAGAGACTGTTGGTTTTGAATGTTCTTGTGCTGTTTTTGTGATTATTAAAGTGAATATCTTCTACTTCAGTCTTGTGCTCTGATTGTAAATACAGAAATGCTGTACTTCTTTTGTAATTGTAAATGCCTATTTTTATCCAGTATAAAATCTTTATTATGTCATATGCAGAAAGAAAAACAACTGATTCATATGAAAAACAAAATATACACATACTAGACAGTTAGTTTTCAGTAGTTGGTGTACAGTAAGCATTTCAAGAATACATGTACAGATCAATACAGTATCAATGAAGCTGAAGATCCAGTTGTTATAGAGTTCATCTTACAAAACCTGTCAGGAATATGCCGTATTTCACCTAAACATTAAAAGAAAATTATAAGGAATTACTGTTAATTTAAAAAATATTTTTGATGAATTCATTTTATTATTTTTAAGTCAAATTCTTTAAATTTACTTTTTTCATTAATTTTGGAGCAAAATATGAAATACAAAAGTTGTTCCTGTGGCTCAGTGGTAGAGCATTGCGTTAGCAGCGCAAAAGGTTGTGGGTTCGATTCCCAGGGAACACACATACTGATGATTAAAAATAATAATAATAATAAAAAAATGTATAGCCTGAATTGTAAGACACTGTAAGTCGATTTGGATAAAAGCGTCTGATAAATGTAAATACAAAAGAACGTTCAAATTGTTTTTTGTTTTTTACATTTTGGGGCGAAATATGAAATATACAAACACGTTCGAAATCTTCAAATTTCTTAAATATGCAAGCACATGTTCACATTTTTCAAATTTCTTTTTTCCTTTTAATTTTGGCACAATTTGCATAAAGTATGAAATATACAACCACATGTTCAAATTCTTCAAATTTCTTTTTAAATTTTTGGGTGAAATATGAAATATACAAGCACATTTTCAGATTCTTCAAATTTCTAAATTTTTGGGCAAAATGATCAAATATAAAAACACGTTCACATTTTTCAAATTAATTTTTTTCCTTTTAATATTTTGTGCAAAGTATGATATATGTAAGCACATTCAAATTCTTCAAATTTCTTTTTAAATTTTGGGGTGAAATATGAAATATACAACCACATGTTCAAATTCTTTAAATTTCTTTTTTTTTTTTTTTTTTTTTTTTTATGGTGACATGAATTATACAAGCACATTTTCATTTTTTTTTTTTTTTTTTTTTCTTTAATTTTGATGCAGAGTATTACATATACAAGCATGGTCAAATTCTTCACATTTCTTTTTTTTTTTTTACATTTTTGGGTAAAATATAAAATATACAAGCACATGTTAAAATTTCTTAATTTTTCCTTTTAATTTTGGGACAAATTATTAAAGCATATTCAAATTCTTTATTTCTTAATTTTTCTTAATATTATTCTTTTAATTTTTAAATATGAACTATATAAGGCAAGCGCACATTCTTGAAAGTTTTCTTGAGATTGTCCATAAAGTTGTTTGCTAAATTGTACATAAATAGTTGAGCTTTTATAATTTAGATACAAATAGCTTAATGTCGCTGTTTAAATATTTCTTGTAAACTGTTTTTGGCTTCATGTGTTATGTGTGTTCGTCGCAGGATGCTTTGAGCTGTGTGTGTTTCACAGAGAGATGTCGGACGACACGGGAAGCTGCTGAGATGGTTTCCATTTGGCGCTTCGTCTTCCTCCGTCTGCTCTGATGTATGGCTGGTTCCTCAAATCTACACACACACACACACAGTCAGAACCCCCCTGATGAAGATAACTGAAGATATCTTTTGAGCTTTTCTAAAACTTGAAAGAAAGGGAAACATCAGCGATCTACACGGAGGAACTGAGGGAGGCACTTGCAGGAAGCTGAGTGTTACAGAAGAGCATGAGTAGATGAAGAGCGATACCTTCAGAGACAGAAGAGAGGAAATGAGAGAGTTATAAAGCAGACGTCCCATCACAGAAACCTGAATCACAGAGCAGACGAGACGAGCGCTTCCCAGAACGAGCCGTAAACGGCACCGCCTGCAGAGCTGAGAAACGTCAGAGGAAAGAAGAAAGAAGACAGGCAGACTAAATACACAATATAGATTATAGAATATCAGAAGTAAAAAAAAATGATTGAAGAAAGAATTAGAATAGGCACTAGGAGGAACGAAGAACACGAGTGTTCTGGCCTAATTTAATTTTATATCAATGTACAGTTAATGGACTAGAAATACATTTCAATGTATATGTAGTGTATGAATATAATATTTTTTGAATTTCTAATATTTTTTTAAATATTTCTGATATTTTTACAGTATAAATGAGTCTATACAAAAATAAAATAAATAGTATATTTTATATTTAAAGTTAATAAATACTACATATTTACATTTATGTTTAAAAATATAAATAAAACAATATAAATGGATCTTTATACAAACATATTAAAATAAATGCATTTAAATATATTGAATATAAATACTATATTTACTTTTAGATTTAAATTATAAATGAATCTATACAAATGTATAATATGTAAATATATTTCAACATATTTATAGTTTATAAATACTATATTTAAATTTTTATTTATTTGTATAGTATAAACGGGTCTTTATACTAATATTTTTCAATATTTTTGTATAAATTATTTTTCAACATTTATATTACATATTATGTATAAATAGACATTTATACTATAAATATAGTCATTATTATAAATGAGCATAAAATATTATCTAAATTTACTGTGCATACTGTACTGTACATAAAACTATGTCTGTCAATAGAATAAAATTCTTTAGAAAGCAGAATGTCAAATTTAGTCACTTGTAATTATTTTAATTGATGTAATTTAACTAATTTATATTATATTTTATTTGATCTTATTTTTTCCCTGAACGTTTGGCATAGAGGTAAGCATTGGGTTTTATTTGCACCATTTATAATACAACCCCTAACAATGGTAAAATCACATGCTTATTATAACATTGACAGTTAGGGCAGTGGTTTTGTAGCTCAGCCTGACCTGTGATGATGTCCTCGATGGCTCCGTCTTTACCCTCTCTCACGAGCGGCATCATCTGCCTGCGCTTCAGCTCTGTGATCAGATCCACCTGAGGGAAGCGTGGCATCACCGGCATCTGAACACATCAACAAACCCGTGATACTTGATACTTCACTTCCTGTTCTCTGGTATTTCTGTCTCTGTCACACATTACCCTGTTAGTCACTGCAGTGTTCACAGGAGAGTCAGACATGTGTAAATCTGTGCTGAAATCAGTCTCTGAGACCTTCTTCTTGCGCTGTTTGTTCTCCTGTTCGGCCAGCTACAGAGAAAGAGAGACTCATCCATCAGTGAACATGCTGGAGGAACGACTGGAAAACAAGACTTGTACAAAGCAGCATGCCAAGTTACATACTGTCTATACACTAGATCAGGAGACAAGGATTGGTGTTAAAATAGTATGCTAGAGGTGCCTGCGGGTCTTTACGTGGATTTGTGAAGTAACTTTTGTTGAACTAACTTCTATAAGATACTTTATTATTATTTATAAATGAAGAGTTCATTTGCAAAAACAGATAACTCGTTTTTATTAAACATGTTTTTCATTGTGCATCCCAATTAATCTCAAACAAACTGCAGTTGGGTTATTTTGATTAGGCAAAAAAATAACTAAAAAATACTAGCTAACTAACACAAGAAAACACAATAAAAGCAGGATAACATAATAAAGACATGATTTTTGAAAAGAAAATAGATTTATATGTTTTTACAAATAAACTCTTCATATTCTTATAGTATTAAGATTTTGAATAAGCTTTTATTTTTTTCAGTTTTCATTTTAAATTTTGAAGTTGCCTTTTTATCTTTTTGTCATTTTTCTTATTTTATAATTTATTTGGAATTTATGATTTGTTTATTTGTAAAAAAAAAAAAAAAATCTGTTTATTGTAGTTTTAGTAGCTTTACTTAAAACTTATTTATTTCAATTAGTTACAAAAAGCAGCATTTGTAATTCTCTAATTTTGTTTTTCATTTAATATTTATATTTTATTTTGAAGTTTTAGCCTTTTTCTTATGTATTCTTTATTTAGTTTTTTTAGTATAGTACTAGTATTTAAATATTTATAATTTGTTTTAATTTTTTACTTTAGTTTAGTAATTTTAGTACTTTATTTATCTCAGTTAGTTGCCAAGGAAACATTTCTAATTTTCAGGTTTTTAAATCTAATATTTATCATTTATTTCATTTCAGCTTTATTGTGATTACTGGAAACTATTTTAATAGGTTTTGTTTTAGTGAACAATAACAACTCTAGCTTATGTTGGGCTAAATATACACAGATTATTACAGATACAGATTTTAAATTAAGACTATTAATTTGTATATTGTTAAAACCAGTCATTTTAAACCAGAACCAGTACAATTAAAATAAAACTCAATCTGAATGCATTAGCTATATGGTGTCATATGGAGGTTTTGAAACAAACAGAACTAATTTATCAGATCATTTCATGTAGGGTTAATGCACTGTAAAAAATTAATTAATTAATTGTAAATAAAACCATAATTATGGAGTAAATTTTATAATATAATTTCCACTTAATTTTAATTCAGTGTGTTACTTGCCATTTCTTTGTAATTATTTGTGAAATTTATTTGCAATTTCTGAGTGAAACTTGGTGCAAAATAATTCCTACACCTAATTTTTTCTGCGTGTCTTTGTGATTTTAATCTCTCATTACCAGTATGATATATGCTGATGTGATATGAGCACTAGGTAATAATTTCATCACCTTATATGCTTTCATAAACCTGGCAAAAACAGGGAAGAACACAGAAGGAGGTGTGGATTTGGGATCCTCTCCGAAATACTCCACCACTGAGTGATACACCTCCTGTAGAGACACAGTCATGTAGAAGCTATTATTCACTGCTCTTCAGAAATGATTTCACACAGAACTGAACTCATCTCCACCTCTGCAGTTTTGCTGTCTTTGACCACAGAGTCCAGCAGACCGCCGTTACTGGACATGAAGTTTGTGAGGACAGCGCTGTCTTTCTGCTGGAGATATTCCTTACGAACTACCTCTATTCCCTTCTCCAGAGATTGAACATCTGCGAGGATGCTGTCCAGAGAGACTGAGAGAAACATGCAGGTCAGGGTATAAATATACAACTTTCATTTAGCAGATGCTTTCAGCAATTTGGGATTTGACCTTACAACCTTTAGGTTACAGACCAGAATTTTTAGCTTCAAAGTTGGCTTAAAATATTTTATAAATCATTAAAAACATAAATATTAAAAACAAATTAAATGTAATTAAATATTTTATATTCAAATATATTTAAAAAAACAAGAAAAAAAAAAACAGTAAGCAGAAAATGTTTTGGCAACTCTATTTTCAGGTGGGCCTGTTTCATGCATTTCTATGAGCCCAGCTAGAATATTTTATTTTAATTAAAATAAAAGTTACAAATACAATAGATTAAAATATTTTATAAAAACAGTGTGTTCATGTGCAAGGCTCACCCAGTGCAGCTTTATCCAGACAGTGTAGTTCAGTGGGAAAGTTGTGCAGTTGAGGATATTTCTCTTGTATGATGCTGACGATGAAATGCAGGAGTGTGAGTTTTCGATCTGTGGACTTCATGTCTAGAAGCTGAGAGCAACAATGTGAGAGATGCGCGATAAATTGACAAAGTTTCTGCCAAATGCATAAATGTAAATATTTGATGTGTATTTCATGTGTAAGTCAAAAGTTGTAAATAAAGATTATTGGACTATTTTTTTTCTTACAAGAAAATACTATTTCAGGTTTTTTAGCTACTTCAAAATATCACAGTGTTTTACTTGCAGCTTCTTTGTCATTTGTAAAATTTAGTAGGGTTTTCTGAGTGAAAATAGCAGTTTTATAGCAAATCCTACTACATTTTTTTTTCAGTGTATAAACAATGTGAATCATCTATTGAAAAGATGTATATTGTAAGTGACACTGATCAACTAAAACTGTAAATCTGCTTTATATGCCAAAATCTCATTTTTGTAAAGACGTTTTGTCTCACCAGGTCCAGACTTTGGAGTCGAAATCCATATGCTGATCCTCTCTTCCCACTGTTCATGTAATTCCCAAACGCAAGAATGATCTAGAAAAAGAAAAAAGATCAGCTTTCACTGCAGAAGTCATTTTATGCAGATGAAATTGATTTTCTTTACCTCTAGAATCTTCTTGAGTTTGCTGGAGGATTTGATTGACATGGATGCAGCGATGATGGCATTTAATTGCTGTAAAATAAAAATAAAAATTTTAGATTTTAATTTTATGTTAAATTCAAGTATGCATCCTCCTAATATCACAGTCTGTTCACCAAGTCTTATCTAAATGAATGGGGGAATCCAGAAATCGCACAATTAAATGATATATTTCAAATCAGCAACAAAATCCGAAATTAACTGCCCCATGAATCTTATGCTTAAATAGCATTAAAAAAGCTTATTTTTTTATTATCTTCAAACAGCAGCTGCAGTGACGCAATGACTTTACCAATCAGTGATTGTCTGTATTATTCAGAAGGCGGGACTATTCCAGTTTCTCCCATTCATAAGTAATAGGAGTGAACTTTGCTAATATATTTACTGACAGGCTTTAACAGCAGGATGCTCTCGCTGAAGTTGCCCATGAAGGTCAGCATGCTGATTCTCTGTGACAGACGAGGGATTTTGCTGAAGGCCACCATGAATCGGTCCTCCTCTGACAGCTCCAGCAGGGGGCGTCCTTCACACTCGTACTTCTCAATCAACCTCAGCTCATAATCAGACGGGATGAAACGCTCCAGCAGCTCCAGAAAATCTGAGTTTAGCAAATTGAGATTATACCTGCACACAGAGAGTTTTGGGATTAGTTTTATACATGCAAATTTTGGTTGTATCAAAATTGTGTCTGTTGTACACACGATTGGATCGCAGTGCAGATCTGCGCGGTGCTCATGCCTCCTTTACGCAGCGTGATGGCGAGGTTTTTGGCCCTGTTGGGCTCCAGTAGTGTGATTTTACTGGATGCTTTATGAGTCACTTTCACCTTCAGAGTGCCCACATCAACAGGAGCAGACTGAGCTTTAGTTTTAAACAACTCTTCAAAGACGTCCATATTCAGCTCCTTCAGACAGAGCAAAGACAGCTTTAGTTTCTCAGATAAACTCTGATGATAAATGTTGAGCTAATTCTTACCACTTAAGACTATTCCTAAAACATTAAGCATTTTTATATTAAAATAGTGTCTATAAATGTTTAAAACAAGAATTATGTATTTTTTAAATATTGTATATATAAATATTTGATAAATTATTAACAAATATATTTAAAGAAAAAAAGGCAAAAAAACATGAATATTAAAAACAAAATTAATTTTCATTTGAAAATGCTTTATAATAAAGCAAATGTTTATAACTGTATTTTCAGAAGACCCTATTTCATGCGTTTCCAAAAACTACCCCTTAAAGGTTAGATTTTTTAAAATTATTATTAAGGCAAAATTTGTAAATATTAAAACAGGTGGCCCTGCTTCATGCATTCCTATTAGCTAGGTTAGAATCACCCAAACAAAGAGGGAAAGACTTGCCCTGAAACATTTAGCACCTTTGTTAAAATAACATTAATAAATATTAAAAACAAAAATTATATTGACTTTATATATATATATAGTGTTTTCGAGAATATTTTCTATATAAAAGTATTTTATTAATAATTCAAAAATATATTTCAAGAAAAAGCAACAAATGCTTCTAACAACTATTTTCAGGTAGCCTTGTTTCATGCATTTAAATAAAAAAAAATAACTAAATAAAATGTATAAATATTAAAATTAATAA
>CM041807.1:35988397-36028526 GCA_023376895.1 Aspiorhynchus laticeps
AATTCAACAGTGATGCATAGATATAAGTAATATATACTGCAATATATTTAGGGATGTGTTAAAATGTGTTAAAATATAATTATTATCTATCTATCTATCTATCTATCTATCTATCTATCTATCTATCTATCTATCTATCTATCTATCTATCTATCTATCTATCAATTTTGTCCTAAAATAAGCATTCCTGTATCTCCTACAACAGAGCATGTCTCTAGCAACACTGTCTTGGGTTTAATTCCCATGGGATGCATCAATTGATTATAATGCATATTTTGAATGTAAATGAAATTCAACCCAGACATGGATTCACCTACAGTATATAGATGATCTACTCCAGAACCACAGAAGAGAACGTTGTTTATGGAACTTAAAAAGCTTCTTACATGTCATCAAGCTGCAAAAATGTTTTGTTTTTGTTTTTAAGAGTCAGATCTCCTCCTTTGTGTTGATCTAAATAGACTGTCATTATCTAAAGCACCCAAAGACTGTTTGTGTGTGTGTGTGTGTGTGGACGCAGTATCCTCCTGTCTGACCCCTGGATGCCAGTATAGATGTAGACAGTGATGTGGCGTGGCACCACAGGACCCTCTCTATACTGGCTCTGTGCTGTAATGTATATGTGTCTGTGTTTCCGTGAGTCTTGATGGTTTATGACACTCGTATGTGTGTGTGCCGGTGTGTGTGTGTACCTAGTACACGGGCTCGTGTTCCTGTCTCGGCCCCGGTGGCTGCAGGATACGGGGACAGTGATGTGGCTCAGCACCGCAGGGGCCTGTGTGTGTGTGTGTGTTTGGTACAGTGATGGGTTCTGGCACCCGAGGGCTGGGTCGACTGGTCCTGGGCTGGTGGCACGGACAGCGATTAGGACTCTGATATCAACCTGTCACTCTGAACAACTCTGACTGTCACAAAGAGGAAAGGAGAGAGAGACGGGGAGGAATCAGCAGAGATAATGTAGACGCTGAGTTACTGTGACAGCTGTGAGGACAGAAGAAAAGAACAAGGAGAGCAAGATGAAGAGACCGTTAGAATTAAAACTAGAATTAGTTCTAACTAGAGTTAGAACCAGAAACAGAATCCAAATTAGAGTCAGAATACAAAGGCACACGGCTGTTGCCCTATATGTGCTGGGCTGCATGGTTCCAGTTTGGTTCCATGTTCAGTCATCTCAAGTTTTATTTTATTTTATTTTATTTAATTGTATTTTTTTGTAATTCATTATTCATTTCATTATTCTATTGGATTTCATTATTTTATTTTTTATTGTTATTATTTTATAGTATTCTATTCTATTTTATTTTATTAGTTTTATTATTTTTAAATGGTATTATTATTATATTATTATTTGCATATTTAATTTAATTTTAATTCATATTTTTGTATTTTATTTCATTTTATTTTTTTTCTATTTTTATTTAATAATTTGATTTAATTTTTATTCTATTTTATTTTTATCATTATTATTGTATTGTATTGTGTTGTATTATTTGTATTGTATGATTTTGTTTTATTTTATTTAATTTTATATTTATTTAATTTTTATTTTTATATTTGATATTTTATATTTGATTGCATTGTTTTGTTTTAATATTTTTTTATATCAGTATCTAAAATCATAGAATTAAATCTAAAATCTATAGAATTACAATTAGAACCAGTGAAAAATTCTAAATTAGAACTAGAATCAAGTTTTTTTACTGTCCAGAGAATGAATGATGTTTAAAACCAGCAGGTTAATGAGCATAAACAATACAGTTTCACCTCTGTTGATGATGTTTTACTAAAAAAAATTACTTTCAGAATATTTATTTAATCAAACTAGCTAACAGCATATGGACTAATTGGAGTTAGAATTACAGTTAGGAAACTTGAGTTTGTAGAATTAGATTGTTAAATTAGATTAGTTTGATTTAGAATTAGTCATTAGATTCAGAATAATATTTAACTTTGTAATTTTTAACTTCATAATTAGGGTTAAAAATTCAGGAGTCATAATGAAAAAGATAGAGTATAGCAGGAAAACATTGGTGCAGAAAAGAGTGTCTGAATGATGGGAAATTGAAAAGTGGTAGTTAAGCTGAAGTTAAGCTCCAGAGAGACAGGAGGGACATAACTAGTGTGAATTCAGTCTGACTCTGAATCATCAGTAATTCAGATTAAAGTAGTTGGTAAATGACTCTCAGTTTTTCAGATAGACAGTGACGTAAATATAAATGTAGTTTGTGTCTCAAACATCCAGCTGCTGTGCTGCATCTGTCTAGTGTTGGTGGCCATCTAGTGTTAAGAGAGAAATCTTCTCCTCCACATCTCTCTCTCTCTTTTTCTCTCTCTCTCTCTCTGACTCCAGCAATTGTCTCTCTCGCTCGCTCTCTCTGAGAGTCTGATGGAGTTTGGCAGCTCTTGCTTGCAGCCACAGGCCAGCCTAAAGCCATTGCAGATGATAGTTTTAATTGCTTTCAATCTTTCAGGCAAGTCCCTGCCTACTGGCACCAAGTACTGCTGTGTGTGTGTGTGTGTGTGTGTGTGTGTGTGTGTGTGTGTGTGTGTTCGTGTTCGCTGCGACTTTAGCTGAGGATCTCTTAGTGATGATGACTTCTGGTAAAATGACTACAGAAGTAAAAATGATTTTTTTTTTAGTTTGTTTGTGTAGATTGTAGTCCCACACCTCGATAAAAACATGAAAATGATGAATTAACATATTAGAAATATTATTACATATGCTGTCGACAGATGTGATGCATATACAGCCAACAAAAGCAGAAATAATTCAGCACAGCCATCACATATAATTCCTTGGTCAGTAAGAGTTTATAATCATATCATCTGTATATTTTAATGTGTGTAATATATTATTATCTCTTTGTCTATTTCAAAACAATATAATATAATTGTTTATAATATAATATAATACAATAATGTTTATAAATGTTATTATTGTATACACACATTTATTATTTATTTTTAAATTAATTTATTATTATTATTTAGAATTTTATAAATTATTTTATAAATAAAAATAATATTAATAGATAAATTCTTAATTAATATTTGTAATATTTTTATATTATTGTTTATAATATAATATAATATTATATATAATATCATTTTTATTATGTCCTCCAAAGTAACCTTCTAATAACCATATTTTTGTCATATATTTTGGGTAACCAGTGAACAGAACTAAGCTTGCATGTATTCAAACAATTATATTCAAGGCAGAGTTTAACTGAAAGATGTTTTCAGGTATTTTTCATAAATGCCAGGTCAGGGCAAGTTATAACATTTATATTTGGGTATTGAATTTTTTATTGCATTGTTGTTTTTTCAAATTTTCAAAAAATCCCAAAACTCATTTAATAACCTATAATATATTTTAAATATGTTGTGAAATATGTATTTAGTTTTTTGTTTGCAAATTAAATTGGTTCATGCTATCATATGTAACCTGATTTATTAACAACATAGAATAGATATATGAAAGCTGATGTACATCTACTGTACATCTAATAGTCCTGGCCCAGAAGTCCTTGACAGTCACTTGTTATGATTGGAAGAGCTCTGGCCATCATAATGTTCATCTAGTGTTCAAAAATACACTGTTAATATTGTTAGTACTACACTAACAGTGATTTTCCCAGTGAAAGTCACTCATAAATCTGTCATCTTGTGCAGATTAATTAATTATGTATTACCAATACTCTGAGTATTAATATGAGGGACTGGTGTTTGTTTTGATGTTCTGACTGACAGATTAACCTTTGACCTCGTCTTCTATGGTCTATCTTTGTGCAACTTTTGCTGTGTTCATTACTTATGCATTTTCTTTAGCACTTAAGCATGTTTTTGTTTATTCATATGAGTCGTACTTATATTTGCATATGCGTGCGTGTGTGTTTGTGTGCCCGTCTCTTAGCCATGAGGCATATTAAGCCATAACATTCCCACTGTGAATAATCTCTCTACATGTGATTTTTAATCATCTCATTCTTGCTCTGCCCGTCTCTCTCTCTCTCTCTCTCTCTGTATGGCCCCCAGTCTCAGCCTCTCTCTCGTTCACTGGCAGCTTGCATATGTTCATAAGGGTGAGTGACGACACCTCTGAAATCATCTGGGGGCGATGGCAGGGGAATTCAGCGCTCAGAGGCACGCGGCTGTTGCCCTCTGTCTTCTGTGTTTGGCTGGATGCTTTCAGTTCGGTTCAGTGTTATATGCATCTTCTTATTTTATTTTTTGTTTTGTTTTTAATTACATTTCAGTTACTTATTATTTTTATTTAATTACATATTATTTTCTGTTTTATTTTAATGTTTTGTTGTAATTTTAGTATATTTCATTTATTTATTATTTTATTTAATCATATATATATTTATATATATATACAGTATCTCACAGAAGTGAGTACACCCCTCACATTTTTGTAAATATTTTATTATATCTTTTCATGTGACAATACTGAAGAAAAGACACTTTGCTACAAAGTAGTGAGTGTACAGCTTGTATAACAGTGTAAATTTGCTGTCCCCTCAAAATAACTCAACACACAGCCATTAATGTCTAAACCACTGGACACAAAAGTGAGTACACCCCTAAGTGAAAATGTCCAAATTGGGCCCAATTAGCCATTTTCTCTCCCCGGTGTGATGTGACTCGTTAGTGTTACAAGGTCTCAGGTGTGAATGTGGAGCAGGTGTGTTAAATTTGGTGTTATCGCTCTCACTCTCTCATACTGGTCACTGGAAGTTCAACATGGCACCTCATGGCAAAGAACTCTCTGAGGATCTGAAAAAAAAAAGAATTATTGCTCTTCATAAAGATGGTGTAGGCTATAAGAAGATTGCCAAGACCCTGAAACTGAGCTGCAGCACGGTGGCCAAGACCATACAGCGGTTTAACAGGACAGGTTCCACTCAGAACAGGCCTCGCCATGGTCGACCAAAGAAGTTGAGTGCACGTGCGTCATATCCAGAGGTTGTGTTTGTGAAATAGACATATGAGTGCTGCCAGCATTGCTGCAGAGGTTAAAGGGGTGGGGGTCAGTGTGTCAGTGCTCAGACCATACGCCGCACACTGCATCAAATTGGTCTGCATGGCTGTCGTCCCAGAAGGAAGCCTCTTCTAAAGATGATGCACAAAAAAGCCCGCAAACAGTTTGCTGAAGACAAGCAGACTAAGGACATGGATTACTGGATTAGATAAACCTATTTATTTGGTTCAGATGGTGTCAAGCGTGTGTGGCGGCAACCAGGTGAGGAGTACAAAGACAAGTGTGTCTTGCCTACAGTCAAGCATGGTGGTGGGAGTGTCATGGTCTGGGGCTGCATGAGTGCTGTCGGCACTGGGGAGCTACAGTTCATTGAGGGAACCATGAATGCCAACATGTACTGTGACATACTGAAGCAGAGCATGATCCCCTCCCTTCGGAGACTGGGCCGTAGGGCAGTATTCCAACATGATAACGACCACTGCCTTGCTAAAGAAGCTGAGGGTAAAGGTGATGGACTGGCCAAGCATGTCTCCAGACCTAAACCCTATTGAGCATCTGTGGGGCATCCTCAAACGGAAGGTGGAGGAGAACAAGGTCTCTAACATTCACCAGCTCCGTGATGTCGTCATGGAGGAGTGGAAGAGGACTCCAGTGGCAACCTGTGAAGCTCTGGTGAACTCCATGCCCAAGAGGGTTAAGGCAGTGCTGGAAAATAATGGTGGCCACACAAAATATTGACACTTTGGGCCCAATTTGGACATTTTCACTTAGGGGTGTACTCACTTTTGTGGCCAGCGGTTTAGACATTAATGGCTGTGTGTTGAGTTATTTTGAGGGGACAGCAAATTTACACTGTTATACAAGCTGTACACTCACTACTTTACATTGTAGCAAAGTGTCATTTCTTCAGTGTTGTCACATCAAAAGATATAATAAAATATTTACAAAAATGTGAGGGGTGTACTCACTTCTGTGAGATACTGTATATATATATATATATATATATATATATATATATATATATATATATATATTCTATTTTATTTAGTTGTTTTGTTATGTTTTTATTATATTTCATTAATTTATTATATGTATATAATTATATTTTCTATTTTGTTATTTTGTTGTAATTTTAGCGTATTTAATTTATTAATTTATTATATATATATATATATATATTTTTTTTTTTTAGGGTATTTCATTAATTTATTATTATATGTATATAATATTTTCTGTTTTATGTTGTTGTTTTGCTTTTATTTTTAATATACTTAATTTACTTATTTTATATATATATATATTCTATTTTACTTTAGTTATGTTGTAATTTTAGCGTATTTAATTTATTTTTATTATATATATTTTCTATTTTATTTTTGTTTTGTTGTAATTTTAGTATACATTATTTATTTATAGTTTTTATTTAATTGTATATTTTTTATTTTACTTTGTCTCTTCGTTTTTAGTATATTTCATTCATTTATTATTTTTAATTATATATGTTTTATTTTATTTTATTATTAGCAGACATATTATAAAATGTACACTTCTTTGAATATTTAAATATTGACAGGACAGTTTTTTCATCAGTAAATAATAATATCAGCGTATTTTTAAACTGACATTCAGACCTGTAAATCTTAGAAAATCTTGGAAATAATTATGTTTTTAGTATAAATTCAGTATAGATAATGATTTTTGATTTGTTTATTCACAATCCAATGTTTTAGTGTAAATGGATCTGTTAGTTTGACTCTAATGGCAATACTCCTTGTTTATGTGCTGCTCTGTTTTAAAAAATGTATTATATAATTTCATTTTATTGGTTTTTAACAGATATTGCCTCCATAAAAATCTTGTAGTCATTAAATGTATTAAAGTATTTTCTGTTAGTAGCTACTTTATCAGTAGTTCTGAAGTAGCTTCCGGATGCTGGTCATGGCTGTCGTGTCCAGCAGGTCATATGTGAGTCTTCACACACCTCTGAAAGGTCACGTATGACACTGAAGGTGTGAGGAGAGATGGGAAGAGAGCTCTAGTGAACGAGGAGCGTCACACGTGGTGCTCAGACGGAGATCGTACAGTTTTAATTGCTACATTTGCGTTGCTAAGTGGGTATGTTCCCTCTCTCTCTCTCTCTCTCTCTCTGTGTGTGTGTGTGTGTGTGTGTGTGTGTTAGTGCTGCTCCTTTTGTCCTGATCCGGTTTGACTCTAATGGGGCCCAGTGGTGAATTTTTCATTTTGCCTAGAGGGAAGCAACATCGTACTGCAGAGAGAGAGACAGACAGAGAAATGTCATTTTTTTAAACATACTTGGTTCCTTCATTGCAATTAATGCATGTACAGTGAAGTATGACATCAGACCCTGCAAACACTGATTGCTAAAGTTCCTCTGACTCTCTTTAGCACTTCTGCTCTGAAATGTTGAGTCATGGTGATTATGCTGGCGACGCAAGTTTGAATCTGGATTGCATCATTTCCTAATCTCACTTGACAGTATTTGGATTATTTGTTGTCCGTTCTTATGACTTTTTAGCAATAGCTCTACAAACACAAAATTCTGTCATCATTACATCACCCTCATGCACAAGGCCTCATAAATACATGTGATATTTGTTCCTGGTGGACACATCAGACTGGACTTCATTGATATCACACACTGCTGGTTCTTGTTTGTTTTGTGACTCACTACAATATAGTATAGGTCTGAATATGAAAAAGTGCAAATGAGATGTGAGAGTTACAAGAGCAAGGGTTCCTTACAAAGGTCAAAAGTTAAATGAACTACATTTATGATCATTTTGTCCAGTTAATTAACTACATTTATGATCATTTTTATCCTCCCTGATAACTCAGTTTTATTTAATGGTATATTTAAAAAAAAAGTATATATTTTTTTATTTTATTTTTTTATTTTGTTATATATTTTTATTTGTATATTTTTAAGTTTGTTTTTATTTTATTAACACATATAAAATGTATTATAAAATATATTGACAGGACATTTTTATGTCAGCATCAATAAATCATAATTGGCATTCAAACCATTTTCCCAAATTCATTCATTCATTCAGTTAGTTACTGTAGTTAGTTTTTAATTTTCAAGTTTTCATTTTCATAGTTTTAATACGATATTTTCCATGACTTGAAAAAACTCAGTAAAAAAAACTTTAAAAATATCAGTAAATATTAAAACTATGACATTCAGACCTGGAGATCTTAGAAAATCATATAAATATTAAGTACTATATGCAAAAATATTCAGAAGCACATCAGTTTTCAGTGTTGATAATAAGGACTGAAGCCTGGAATAATGATGCTGAAAATTCAGTTTTGCATCACAGAAATAAATTACAATTTAAAATATCTTAAAATAGAAAGCAGTTATTTTAAATTGTAATAATATTTCACATTATTACAGTTTTTACTGTATTTTAATGAGATAAATGCAGCTGTGGTGAGCAAAAGAGCCTTCTTTAAAAAAATCTTACTAACCTCAAAACTTTTGAACAGTATTATATGTCATACTGTCATGCATTTGTATTTACTACTAAAACAAATCAACACCAACTAATAATTAACTATTTTACAGCATTTATTACTCCGTTCATTTCAGCATTTATTAATTATTGTGTAAAATCAAACGTTCTTTTAATGTTATTAATGCACTTGAACAATAGTGTTTTTATTAACTAACATTAACACAGATAAACAAATGCTGTAAAATCATATTACTCATTGTTAGTTCATGTCAGCTAATGTTAACAAACGACAAGTCAATGTTAAACTCCAGCTCAGCTCTTGTGTGGTGGGGTTTTTCAGGACACACACACACACACACACACACACACACACACCACACACACACGCACACACACACGCACACACACACGCACACACACACGCACACGCACACGCACACACACACACACACTGATGTTCTAATAAGTTGTAATTTCTGCAGGAGAGCCCAGAGAGATCTCCATCTGTTCAGAGAACACGAGCAGCGCTCCACCATGGCTTTTAGCCTCGTCTTACTTATGCAAATATCTTTTGCCTTGAAATCTATTTGGAGTTGCTTGAAGGGGTCCAGAATGTTGTCCTGCTGTCTCACACTCACACTCACACACACACACACACACACACACACGCTCCTGCTGTCTGGCCCAGCGGCCTGCCCCGCGCCACCTCTCGTCCGTCATGTGGAAAACTTTTTACCAGCACATACACGCAGACACATGCCCAGAATAACCCCCTCTCCCTCGGTCTGTCTGTCTGTCTGTCTCTCATCCTCAGAAGACACATATGTTTATAATGCGTATTAAATACAATAATCTGTACACTACACATTTTATTGGTAACAAAATTGTGAATTCTGGCATGCTTTTTAAAGTTTAAATCATATAAAACAGAATAATGATTGGCCTTCATTCATATTTTATAAATTAATATGCACAATTTGTCAGCTTTAATACTTTAAAGCAGAGATACTCAGTCAAACCCCTCTGATGTCCTTCCTGAGAATTTAAGTTAATATTTCAGTAATTTAACATTATTATTGGTTATGATTATTATTATTATCATTATATTTATTGGTTAGTCACATGACATCCAAATAAATAAAATATTTCAAGTTTTTAAAATAATATTTATAATATTTTATAATTGATGAACTTTGTAGCCCTGCTACTGTTATTGAACAGAATTGACACTATTGACTTCTTTAGAGCTGCTTTACAGCAGAACTGAATATACACTATATAGCCAAAAGTATTGGCACCCTCTTCTAATGAACAGGTTTGACTACTTTAGTAATTTCTATGAGTACAAATCTTAATGTTAAAGCATATAATGATATTCTAGGAAATTGTGTGCTTCTAATATTATAGCAGCAGTTTGGACAGGACCCTTTTCTATTCTAACATGACAATGTCTCTGTGTATAAGACAAGGTTCAAGAAGAAAATGATTGATTCAGTCAGTGTGGAAGAACTTGACTGGTCTGCATAAAACCAAGTCCTAATCCCAGTTTAACACCTCTGGTGTGACTGTAAATGCAGACCTTGAGCCAAAAACTCATCACCAAACACCAATGACTTGTACATATGGGTTCAGTCATTTTAGACACTTCCAAAACTGTTGCAACAGAGATGGAAATACAATTATGCAATAAATATATGAATTATGTTCCCATCGTTTTTGCCACAGATTTGGAAGTGCATTTTTCTGTTCTAAAGAAGGGGGTGCCAATACTTTTGTCTATATAGTGTATGTACAAGTCATTGGTGTTTGGTGATGAGTTTTTGGCTCAAGGTCTGCATTTACAGTCACACCAGAGGTGTTAAACTGGGATTAGGACTTGGTTTTATGCAGACCAGTCAAGTTCTTCCACACTGACTGAATCAATCATTTTCTTTTTGAACCTTGTCTTATACACAGAGACATTGTCATGTTAGAATAGAAAAGAGTCCTGTCCAAACTGTTGCTATAATATTAGAAGCACACAATTTCCAAGAATATCATTATATGCTTTAACATTAAGATTTGTACTCATAGAAATTACTAAAGTAGTCAAACCTGTTCATTAGAAGGGGGTGCCAATACTTTTGGCAATATAGTGTATTTCATAATTGATGAATTTTGCAACATAGTTGACACTTATTGAACTTAATTAAATCAACATTGAACTAAATTTTTTATTAGTTTTTATTTTGTTTATATATATATATATATATATATATATATAATTGAATTAGTATTCTATTTCAGTTTTACTATTTTTGTAACAAGTTAAATTAAATGAAAATGAAGAAATGTTGCCTTAGCAAATAGCTGAAATAAAATGTTTAAGACTTTTATATTTAATTTTTTCGTTTAAAGTTGTAGTTTTAGTATTAATTATCTCTAATAACCCTTTATGATTGAATTATTAGGTTTGCACCACCTCACAAACCTCACAGAGTAATTTTTGATCTCACGTTGTTCCAAACCCTTAATTGTTTGTTTTAAAAATGTTTTCAAGTCTGTCCAAGCTGCTCTTTCTGAAGCACATTACATTACAGAAATAAAACTGCTTGCTAACTGCTTTAAATTACATTTAGGAAGTATGGCTTCATATCTCTGTTTTTCTACGTCCCAAGTCCCATGATTATAAAGAGCCCTCTGGATATTCTGCAGTATTCCTTCCTTTGTCTTCCACAGAATAAACCCATCACACAGGTGAAGATAGCATAGAGATGTCACGTGTGATTTGATCACAGAGCGTAACCTGAGCTACATCACTGTCTGAGCTGAAGCTTCACTCTGAGACCTGCAGGAAACTCTCTCAGGCTCGTGATCAGTTCTATACATACAGCTATCTGTGACTGAGAGTTACACGTGACTAAAAGTAATGATGTTTTGCATGTAACAGCACTTTTTACATGGCAGGTATATGAATTTTAGATTAAAGCAAATTAAGACACTTCAATAGGGCTGTGCATTATATTGTGTTAATTAGTTTTTTCTCATTTATATTAATATTTTTATTTAAAATGTATATCATTCACATATTCCCCAATAACTCAACTTGTGCCATATCCACTTTATTTTGTAATGTGGAAGTGAGATATTTTTCTGTGAATATGCGAGCAAAAAAATCTAAATATTTTAAAATATATTTTAAAATATATATATAAAAAAAAGACAAAAAAATATGTTTGCTAAAACATGTTTCAAAATATATTTATGTAAATACATTTCCTATCAATATATTTTTGGGCTTTTTTGTATTTTTGAAAATATATATAAAAAAATGTTTATATTGTTTTTTATATTTTGCACTCAATATATTTAAATCCAAGAAAATCTGTTCACATATGTCCCATTTAAAGAAAAACTTTTATTTTTATTTGTTGTCTATGTGAACATATAAGACATTTGAATAAAAATAATAATAAATAATGAATAAATCCTAAATGTAAGATTGGACATGTATTTTCTTGTCCCTGAAATTTTTTTTAATTAAATATTGTCCCTGAAAAAAAAATCATATGAAGGTTGAAAAGAAATATAGCCTATTTTACATATATATATATATATATATATATATATATATATATATATTCAAAATATATTTTGGCCAGAAAAAAAGCGAGAACGGAAGTCTCGAATATATTCAAGTTAAAAAAAAGGCGAATAGCACAAATTACCATAACCGTCATCATGAAATATAATTAAAAAAAAGTGTTGAGAATAACTTATATTAGCGTTTTGAGAACACTTGCGATCAGTCTTGAGAAAGCACCTAAAGCTCCTCACATTTACATCTGTTTAACTTTGAACAAAAATACTGACGAAATCTGGAACAGCGCGAGTACTGAAAACATGGTTCATGATGGGGCCACACTGGAATGACTAGTCAACAAGTCATCTACATTCACCCAGTTGTGTAGCTAATGTGTAATGAATGGAAATAACATCTCGGTATCTAATCAATCATATTTCTACACATCATTATTTAAACCCTGCGACAGATATACAAAATAAAGCAGATCTCAGTGATGCCTCAGAGTCACGCAGCTGTTATTAAAGTTCATGATATGATTCTCAATGAGCAAAGGCTGTTATTTAGTTTTACCCCAAAGTTTTGACCTGTTGTGTCCTGCATATTAAATAATGACATTATTAAAGTTCTCATATTTAAAAAGTTAGTCCACCATCTCAAGAAGAAGTAAGAACAGGCTGCGCTGCTTGTAATGTTCCACGTGATTCAGAACTGGTGCGGTGCTGCTCTCTTGTGGTCACGTGGAGAAAGTGCAGCAGACACTCACATTGACAAATATATCATTTATTACATCAACGTTTTTAAATACAGACACATTGTTACATCTACATTTAATTTAAGTTCTTAGCAGATACCTTAGTTACTAAATCGAATGATAACATTTAGTGTCAGTTATTTGAGCAGGTAAAGATGAATGAAAACTGTTTCTGTGACATAAATAGCTATTATTGTTAGTACAGTACGTTTAAATTAATCATGGTTTTATTGTAGTAAAAGTGTAGTAACCATGTTTTTTTGGTGTATTGATTACCATTTGTATAACCACAGTTTTACTACAAATACCATGGTTTAACTATGGTCAGTGTAGCAAAAACATGGTTAATTTGTAGTTACCATGGTTTAACTGTAAACCATGGTTTTCTGATTTTATTTGTAGTAGAACCATGGTTAATTTTCATATTTAGGGATATTAAACTTCTAGGTTTAATATTTCAGTTACGAGTGAGCAATCTATTATTTCACTTTTAAATAGGATTTATCAGCCATCGATTATCCAAAAAATAAATAAATAAATAAATAAAACTAATAAAAACTGTTGTGATGCAAAAATATTAGCATGTTTACATGCTAAAGATGTCCAGACGTGCCACCGGGGACACTTTAAGCACAGGATCTCTAAATCGCCTAAAAATAACCACGTGTTAGTTGTTTGCGCTGCGCCGATCGATCGTTGTATAGTACCGCGGTACTTTAATGTCATACAACGATCGATCATCACCAACCAAGTAACCAACACCTGGTTATTTTAGGAGATTCAGAAATCCTGTGCATAAAGTGTCCCCTGGAAGTGGCACGTCTGGACATCTTAATTTATGCTGTTGGCGTATTTCCAATTAAACAGAATATTCTATGAAGAAAACGATAGCAAATGAACAAACATTGTTGTATATGACGGAATGTTTTAATCATCTTGCACGACTAGCACGTTTCCTTTGATCTCATATTCGATGGTGCTCCAGTCAAACACGTTTCCTCTCGGCACGCGCTGCGCTTGGTTCAGATACAGCGCTTTAATCTGGTTTCCGGTGAGGACGTAGTCCCACATGTTCAGGTCCGTGAGCTCGCCGGCGAAACTCTGCACCGCCTCGAAGTCGCCCAGGTGTTTATCGGGGTCCTGGCCGAGCAGAGCGGTGCCCTGCGGGTGGATGCTGTGACCCGGTTTATACAGCTGGAACGCGCTGCGGCGCCCATCCACCCAGAAGGCCGTGAGTCCGGTGCGCGAGCCCCAGGTGAGGCACAGGTGAAACCGGAAGGTGGAGAGAGGAGGCAGGTGGAAGAACGCTCCGTCACCACTGAGGTAGAAGGACACGCGGCCGTCTTTCTCTCTCCACACGTTGAGCTCGTCGAAGTCGGGCGTCCGGTAGGCGAAGAGAATGATCTGCCGCTCGCCCTGGAGCTCTGTCGCGACGCGCATGCAGAGAGTGAACGCTGTAAGGCCCAGTGGCTTTTTAGGTGTGAGTTTAACGTAGCTGAAATCAGTCTCGTACGGGAACAGAAGCACTTTACCAGCAAGACCCACTGCAAGACAAAATAAAATACTGTAACAATCACAAAACAAGCACAAACTCCTGCTGTATTAATCTAACGTACCTTCAGTAGCTGCTGGATTCAGAGAGAGCAGATAGAAGAACAAAACCACCGGCACCAACATCTTGCTGCAGGTCTGAAGGAAGCGGAATAATGAAATAATACATACATGGATAAGGACATTTGTAATGTACAGTTTAATTATACATAAATTATACTGGTTTTAAATATATATATATTTTAAGTAAATTTGAATTGTTCTAAAACAGTCGTAATGCAAATAAATTAGAAAAAAATTACATGAAGATAATGGAATGGAAATATCTTTTTAAAACCACTGTGCAAATTAAATACTATAATGGTACTTAAAATAACTAATGCTACAACTGAAATGGCAAAAAAATAAAGAAAAAAGAAAAAGATAATTGGTAACATTTTACAATAAGGTTCCATTTGATAACATTACAATAATACTTATAAAGCATTTGTTGATCTTAGTTAATGTTGATTCCAACATTTACTAATACATTATTAAAATCGAAAGTTGTAATTATTAATGTTATTTAATGGACCTGAGATAACATGGACTTACAATGAACAGTTGTATTTTATTAACTAATGTTAACAGAGATGAATAAATACTGTAACTGTGTATTGCTCATTGTTAATGGTAGTTAATGCATTAAGTATACTTAACAAATATAACCTTATTGTAAAGTGTTACGACATATAAAAAAGTAAAATTAAAATGACAAAAAAAAGCTACAAATTGAACCAAAATTTAAATGCAAACAAAATATAAAAATTAAAACTAATTAAAAATATTAATAAAAACTAGTATCTTAGTGATACTAAAATAACACTGGTGTGCCATTGCCATATAATAACAGAGCTGCATTATTATTGTTATTACTACTATTACTACTCTGTAACATTTAGAATCATTATGCATCTAAGTTGAAATTATTTTCAATTAAATATAAATTATGACTAAACAAGGCAAGACTTCCAGAATACTTACTGTGTTTATTTCTGCCTCCGAGTAAAGAAACGCTGCTGAGCTGCTTCCCTCCTTGCACCATCATGACATCAGACAATCCAACAAAAGATGCTTTATCAGGATTCACACCATCATGAGACCGAAAACTCATTAAAGAGACAAAAAGAGCTTTTCAAATGTCTCTTCCTCTGTATTTCTCTGTCAACCAAATGAACAGATGCTAATGTCAAACAGGTAGACAGAGCAAGCTATTATTATTATTATTTAAGTTTATTGTAATCTTGACAAAAAGATGACTTTAGTCTGTTTTCCCATTCAGGATCACAGGAGCTGTCAACATGTTATATGATTTTATAAAATTATTATTTTTATTGATTGATTGATTTTCAAATTGTTTTCTTTGCCTAGGTGTGTGGCTTAATGTAGATAGATGTTAAAAGATTATTTTGTATAAATGAAGACAACACTTTGTCTGTGTTTACTCAATGAGAACTGCACTGCCTGCTTATGACCACCAGCAGCAGCAGCGTATTATACAGTATATAGTGCATTTCATTCAAGAACACAGCTCAAAAGTTCTGTGTAATGCTCAAATTTATTGGTTAGCCTTAAAAGCTTTGTACACCGTGTATGTATATGACATTACACCTGATAAGGTATTTTTCACAGCTAGCACTCACTTCTTAATCTCATATTTGATGGTGTTCTAGTTAATCTCGTTTCCTTTCCCACATGTGCACATCTGTAATTTCCCCTGTTGACCAGATTTTATTTGCAAAGTGGATTGACCTCAAATTCAGGTTTTTATTAAAAGACTATATGGAGCATGTGTTCTTGTATTAGAGTAAAATAATAATCTGCAGAACTGCATGAAAGCCAAATAAACTTTTAAATGAGGAAACACTTTCATAAATGGTGACCAGATACAGCATTTCATAAATATTTATTCATTGTACATTCACATTCATATCTTGATGTACCACAATTTACAAAGAAAATTGTAGTGTTTTTTATATTATAAATTATTACAGTGTTTGGACTTCTTATACTCATCAAAATAATATGAAAAATACACAGGTAAATGTAAATGCTCAGAGGTTGTTATTAGCGACAAACTTTAAGGCACTTCAGAAGAAACATTAGACATTATTAAAAATAGAGGTCTTAAATTATTTTATTTAACATTCCATTTTGCCTTAAAGGAATTTGATGAGAGGTAATTAAGTCTATACTGAGATCTCTGATGTTTGGCTACAGCTGTTGGTAACATAGCAAATCTGAACACAGTTTGCAAAATTTTTGGGAAAACAGACAGTAGATCATTTCCCAAATGATGCGCTTGCACTGCAGTCATAATGCTCAGAAAAAAAGTTTATTGGTTTGCCTTTTTACCCATTACAACTGATCATAATTAGTTATCACAATTCATGAACAACTAGCACATCACCTCTAATGTCATAAAGTATGGTGTTCCAGTCAAACACTTTTCCCTTCGGTTCCTGGTTTGAGTAAACCACCTTAATCTGACTGCCAGAGAGAACATGTTCCCTCATGTTCACAGCTGTAATTTCACCAACAAAACACTGATCCTGGTCAAAGGTGCTCACATATGCGTCAGGTTTCTGGCCGAGCAGGACGGTGCCACCAGGACTGATTGAGAGACCTTTTCTATAGATCTGGAACAAACTGTGACGTCCATCCACCCAGAAGGCAGTGAGACCAGTCGCAGAGTCCCAGGTGACGCACAGGTGGGTCTGGAAGATAGAGAGGGGAGGCAGATGGAAAAATACTCCATCTTCACTAGACTGAATATACAAGGACAAACAATAGTCTTTCTCTTTCCACACATTGAGTTCATCAACCTCAGGTGTGCGGTAGGCAAACAGAACAATTTCCCTCCAGCTTCGCTCCATCGTGACACGCATGCAGAGAGTAAATGTTGAAAGTTTAACAGGTTTCCTCACTGCTATATGAGCACAAAAACTTCTTTAGAGTTTGAAGCTATGTAACAGTTTTAATATCATGGACCAGATCAGAAGACTACATTCACTCGTGAGCCAGCATTGCAACGAGACGAGGGAAATAACCACCAACACCAGGTTGTAGTCACCAAAAGGTTATGGGTTTTCCTTATTTGCATTTGATTTCATACAACGAAACAAATAAAGTTACAATATAAACAATTCACAAGAGACTGTTTTTTTCTTTAAAGGAAATGATTGGTTAAGCTCAGCTATAACTTTTTGATTTATCTTGTTTCTCTTCTTTTGTTGTAAATTGTATACCCAATTACACTCTGTATTATGAAATATAACTGTAATCAACCCCTCGAGTTGCTTCTTTTCGGAACCCTTTCAATTAAACTAAATGACAGAATAAAGAACAGCAACAATATAATTGAATACAGGTAAATTAACCAGAAGAAAATACAATTTCAAGACCCTTCAATGAAATGTCCGTGAGGTAATTTAGCTTGCGAATGCAAGTCTAACTCAGTCTAAGGTCCATTTATGAAATGCAAATCCGCATAGGAGAAGGGAAATCGATCCTGTCTTCCGCAACAATGTCCAAGGGAAACCTATGAAATGATCCTACCACTTTGATGCTTTACAACGATTGTCCAAGTTCAGAAAACGGTCTGGCTCGCCAGTTTCTGCCAACGTTGTGCTCCTTGCAGATGGCAGAAACAACACGCGTATTAAGAAGTCCAGGAAACCTCTCATCCAACTCCAGAGAAGAATTCAGGTACAGGAACTCGAATAAGATGGAAAGGAAAAGGAAAGAAAAAAACCCCAACCTTGCAAAAACAAGGCAAAAGCACAATTAATCACAAATATTTCCTATTTGATAACTTTAACATTTCAATTGAACATTTTCAACCTGTAAAGCACAGTAATATACACATATCAATCCTCATTCCTTTGTTTTTTCCACATTCTCTAAACAGAATATAACAATATTGAAGAATAACACTTTCAATTAATCCAAGTGCACTCGATTAGCTCATGGCTAATAACACATAGGACCGCATGGTTAGCTTAAACCCCATATAATCTACATTACAAATGTCACACTTATTGCCCAAATAGCTTAACACTTTTTAAACAATAAATTATCCATTTAACCTATGAATAAACTCGTATTTCACCTCTTTACACACTTTTTGAACACTTTCACAGAATATGTAATCACAGCATCATTTGAATTCAATCAACTCTCAAAAAAATGAATAATATTAACTCCATAAAGCATATGAAATAGTTATTTGCTCACTTACCAAGAAAAGAGTGATATTAGTTAGAAATAATCCCTGATGCACCACAGAAAGGCTGTTTTACACGGATTTCATAAGACGAATTTGCTCAGCTCCCCGATTATATTATGGGAATAACACAACTCATGTAACAATTTCCTCTTTCATGACAGCAAATTTAAATTTAAATATTGCATTTAATCTGGTTCTTACTATTCTCTCTCTAATCGTTTCCACACTAGAATCGCTCTATCCGCCATTACTTCTCTCACCAGGTGAAAAGAAAAAAAAAAAACTTACGTTGATCGAACGATTGCAATGATGCAATCGGCGGTGGGCGGAGCTTAATATCTTAATATCTCTAGCATCCTGGGCTACACCCTCCTCTTTGGAATATATGCACGTCCCGTTGCATCTACACGTGAACTACAGGGGCAACAACCGACTCTTCTAAAGAAGAACTAAATGCTTCGCTTAGACCCTGCAACAAGGACTGAATCACTAAGGTTAGTGGGTTTCCTAACTGGGGATATTCAAACATTTTAGGGGGGCGTCTCTCTCTCTGTGAGCGTCTGGGGTCTTCTACTTCAGTGCCTTTGTCTTCGGTTAGGGTGTTTTCAATGTGACTCATTTCACTTGTGATTATGTTTTCTTCTTCAATCTGTGACTCAGAATTGATTGGAGCCGTCTCAGCCATTCGAGTGGGGGATTCATTCAAGGACTCGAGAGGCTGTTCTGGTTCTGGTCTTAGCTCCACAGAGACATCTGGTGCAGTACAATGGTAAGTGGTACAAGGTAAGTGACTCGTAATCATTTGAGTTTCAGAGCCTAAAGTCCTTGCAGGTACATAACAGAGAATTTGCTCATCTTCAGACTCTGAGCATTCAGAAACAGACTCCTGTATCCCTTCATTATTAGAAGTAGCTCTGGTTCTAGGCCTTCTGACTACACCCTGCTTTGGTCGTTCTTCAGATTTGGTTGGTTGCAAAAACCCGCAGGGCAGCAACAAATCTCGATGCAATGTCCGGAGAGGACCACCTTTTCCCTCTGGTTGGACACTATATACTGGCAGATCACAAACTTTTCTGACAACCACGTGAACATCTTGTTCCCATTTATCTGCCAGCTTTTGCTTTCCTCTCAATCGCACATTCCTTACAAGAACTCTGTCACCCTCTTCCAAGGTTGAAACAACCACACGCTCATCAAATCTCCTTTTATTACATTCTGCTACCTTCTCAGCATTTTTAGTAGCCACCTCGTAACTCTCACGCAACCGATTCTTTAGATCCCGCACGTATTGAGAGTGGGACTTGGTGGGAGTGTCTACTGGCAATCCGAAAGCCAGATCAACAGACAGGCGGGGTAGTCGCCCAAACATGAGTTCGTAAGGAGTGTACCCAGTGGTGTCGTTGCGGGTGCAGTTGTAGGCGTGCACTAAAGGCTTTACAAACTCCTTCCAACGAGATTTCTTTTCATTTTCCAGTGTCCCCAGCATCTGGAGGAGTGTACGATTAAATCGTTCCACTGTATTGCCCCTCGGGTGGTATGGGGTAGTCCTCACCTTCTGAATTCCTGTGAATTTACACAACTCCCTTATTGTGTGTGACTCAAAGTCTGCCCCTTGGTCACTATGTAGTTTCTCCGGAAACCCATAGTGCACCAAGAAATTGTCCCACAGGCTCTTAGCAATGGTTTGGGCAGTTTGGTTTCGAGTTGGTATCGCAAAGGCATACTTTGTAAAGTGGTCCGTGATAACCAGTATGTTTTTGATGTTGCTTTGATCTGGCTCCAGGGACAGAAAATCTATGCATACCAACTCTAAGGGCCTGCTAGTTTGGATGTTTACTAAAGGAGCTGCTCTTTCCGGGGGTGTTTTTCTATGGACACAGCGCTCACAAGTTTTGACCCTTTCTTCCACTGCCTGTGACATTTTCGGCCAGAAGAATCTTGACCTGACGAGATCCAGGGTCCTGTCGATACCTAGATGACCCATATCGTCATGAAGGCTCCTTAACACCATGTCTCTCAATGTGGTGGGCAGTGCCAACTGATAGTGAGAGGCTCCCCGCTCCTGCCTCCTCCTGTAGAGCACTCCACTTCTCAGCTCTAGTCGGTTCCACTATTTAAACCACAAACTCATGGTGGGTGGCAGGTCTCTCAGGTTACAAGGTTTCACGCCTTTCTCCAACCCTTCAATAACAATTCTTATTTCTGGATCTTTTCTCTGCAGTTCTGCCAAGGAAGCTTCTGAGAGGTGAGGAAGATCTGGAAGACCATGTTCATCTTCATGTTGGAACTCATTTGGCAGAGCATCCTCATTGATGAGTGAGGGATTCAACCAAGGTAAGTGAGGAGTGAGAGGGACTAGTATTTTCAGATGACCTCACCACCTGATGCTTTTCACAGATCGCCTTTATTGTGTTTTCCATGAGAACAGATGACTCAGCTCCTGGCCCCATGAGATGGTGTAGTGTGAACTGTTTAATTCTTTCTCTCTCCTTTTGTGAGACCAGATCATCTAGAGGCTCGCCATATGGTCGTCGAGAAAGCCCGTCAGCATCTTGATTTTGGCTACCAGCTCTGTACTGCAGCTTAAAGTTGTAAGTTGACAAGCTGGACAGCCAGCGATAACTGGTGGCATCAAGCTTAGCTGAAGTTAGAATATACGTTAAAGGATTGCTATCCGTTATGACGGTAAATTCTGCACCATAGAGGTAGTCGTTAAATTTGGAGGTGACTCCCCATTTTAGTGCCAAAAACTCTAGTTTGTGTGCGGGTTATCTACTTTCACCCTTGGTCAATCCTCTGCTGGCAAAGCTTATGACCCGCATCTGCCCCTCCTGCTCCTGGTATAAAGCTGCACCGAGCCCGGTGGTACTGGCATCGGTATGAAGCACATAGGGAAGCTTGGGGTTAGCAAAGCCCAAAACAGGTGCAGATGTAAGCTTGCCAATTATAGAGTCAAAGGCACTCTGACAGTCTGGAGTCCATCGATCACCAAACTCTTCTTTGGGGTTGAAGTAACCCCCATCCTTCTGTTTCTTATTACTGCTTTTCCAGAGTGGGGGATATCCTGCTGTAAGGTCGGTGAGAGGTTTAATGATCTTGGAGTAGTCACGCACAAATCTCCGATAGTATCCGGCAAAACCTAAAAAGGACCTCAACTCCTTTAGGTTTGTTGGCTTTGGCCAAGTCCTTAAGGCCTCAGCCTTTGCCGGATCGGTCTCTACTCCGTCTTGTGAGACTATATGACCCAGATACCTCACTGACGTCTGGAAGAACCGACATTTCTCGGGCGACAATTTCAGCCCATACTCCTTCAGTTGGTTGAGAACTTGCAGCAACCGGGATTCATGCTCTTCTAGAGTCTTTGAAAAAACTATGAGGTCATCGATGAAAACCAGTACCTGTTTTCTGTTCATATCCCCCATGCACCGTTCCATTAATCTTTGGAACGTGCTTGGCGCATTAGTAATCCCCTGCGGCATTCTGTTGAATTCCCAGAATCCAAGCGGGCAGACAAATGCTGTTTTACACTTATCAGCTTCTTCCATCTCAATTTGGTAAAAGCCGGACTTCAAATCAAGCACCGAGAACCATTTCGAACCTGTTAGTGTGGAAAATACCTCCTCCAGGTTTGGTAAGGCATATGCATCCTTTATCGTCTGCGAGTTGAGCTTCCGAAAGTCGATGCATAGTCGCACTGTACCATCCTTCTTACGGACTACGACTATGGGTGATGCAAACGGAGAAGTTCTTGGAGGTGCTTTCTCACAGCGTCAATGTCTTGGGGATGGATGGGTCGGGCTCTGTGTTTGAACGGTGTTTCGTCACTCAACTTTATCTGATGTTTGACTTTCTCAGTGTGGCCATAGTCTAGGTCGTGCAGGGAGAAGACCTCAGGCATGGAGTTCAACTATTTTGATATCTTCCCTTTCCAGCTTGTGGGCAAGGGGGAGTCACCAAATTCGAAGGTAAGGTCAGCACAGGTAAGTGTTTCTTCTTCAGCTTTGACATCTAAACTCTGATGCTGCTGGTCCATGACCTTCTGAACTGCATGAATCTCTGCCAGCACAGCTTTAGGGGGTATTTTTACGTCGGTTTGCGTTCCATTTCTTAGCAAAACCGACAATTTGGAGGGATGTTTAAGGGGTAAGGTGTGCAAACAGTTTGCAATCAGCAGGCCACTTGGTAAAGGGACCGAAGGAGGCCCAAGAGTCACCCATTTCTCTGTGTGGGGTCTATGTAGGTGGACAAAGCCGTCCAAGACCACTGTGCTTCCTGCAGGCACAACTTCAGGGGAATTTCCCCTCAACTTCACATAACCCAGAGTCTCACTACTGGCTTGTCTCCACCTAGCTTCCAAAACTTTAAGTACTGCTTGGTAACCATGGAAGCTTGACTGAAAGTTAGCTGCATTCTCTTCAGCACACTTGCTGTAAAGCACATCCAAAGAATTGGTCCCAACTAGAATTTGGGAAAGACTTGTTAAATCTGGCACCACAAGGGCCAGGGTTGGGACTTCAAATTCAGCTCCTATAAATTCTTTGGGGAACTTCAGGGTTAACTCAATGTACCCCAGATACGGCACAGCCTGTCCGTTAGCTCCTTCTACCTCCAGCAAATTCTCTAATGGCTTCAGGGGGAAGTCTGACAAATTTAATTCATAAAATGACTGAGGAATGGTGGTCACCTGCGACCCTGTGTCTAAAAGGCAATCTACTTCTCTCTCTCCGATGGTGACTTTAGCTGTGCATAACTAACAGTAGTTAATTAACAACTTTAAGTAACCTAAAAAAAGAAAAACATTAAATTATTTACCATGCTAAATGGGACTGTAGTTTTTTTTTTTATCTGGTATTTTCATAAAAGGCTCATAAAACATAATTCCATTGATCTGATGTGCACAATGAGTCCAAACAGTATTGGAAAATGTTATCATTATAATATCAAAAACACCAAAATATATTTGTAACATCAAGATTTTAGGTAAAACTTCATGATTCATGATTCAAGGTTGCAGCACTTTCACCATTTAGCTTTTATGTAGATATTTACTTCACCTCTTTTTTTGTGAGAAAACATTTACTAGACTAAAATTAAAGGCAGGGTAGGTGATTTGGTTCAAATTTTTTTTTTTTTTTTTTTTGTTATGCTGGTTGAAAGTCTCTTCACATCCCGATAGTAATCACTAAGTTAAGTGGTCTAAATTTATTTATACGTATTTATATCGTCTGTGGAAGGTGTAGGGCCATAAAATGTTCAGTCTGAACATTACGATAGGCTGTCCTGCCTGCCTGTCAAAATTTGCAAACCTCTACACACTCTGTTTGCGCAGACATGATAGGTCATCAGTGCGTTCCAGAGAGAGTAAAAGGTGCTATTATTATAATATTATGCGCTTTGTACTGTAACGTTTTCTCACTGGTGAATGAGACGTGAGGTAATCTGACAGCACTGCATTCAATCTTCCACCAAAGCCATCTCTCATCATATCGCAGGTTAGTCTCTGGTCTGCCTGAGCATGTTTGTGTGTTTGGGGGAAGGCGTGGTTTTGCAAAGTGATTATGAAGGGAGGGTGGGGATCTTGCTTTCAAAGCTAGCTTGGTATCGCTAGCCTTTTCTGAAATCGCCTACCCAAACTGTCAAACACGTTTCCCTTTGGCACATACGGATCCTGGTTTGAATAAACCGCCTTAATCTGACTGCCAGAGAGAACATATTCCCCACATGTGCACATCTGTAATTTCTCCTACAAAACTCTGCTCTGCGTCAAAGATGCTCACGTATGCATCAGGGTCTTGGCCGAGCAGGACGGTGCCACCTGGACAGATTGAGAGACCTTTTCTATAGATCTTGAATAAACTGCGATGTGCATCCATCCAGAAGGCAGTGAGACCAGTCGCAGAGCCCCAGGTGACGCACAGGTGGGTCTGGAAGGTTGAGAGAGGAGGCAGACGGAGAAATGCTGAATTGCTACTAGACTGAATATACAAGGACAAATGACCACCAGCCTCTCTCCACAGGTTCAGCTCGTCGACGTTATATGTGCGGTAGGCGAACAGAATGATATCCCTCGTGACCTGGAGCTCCGTCGTGACACGCATGCAGAGAGTAAATGCTGAAATACTCAGTGGCTTTTCAGGTATGAGTTTAACAAAGCTGGTGTTAGTCTCGGTTGGAAACAGAAGTACTTTACCACCGAAACCCACTGCAAGACAAAACCAAAATAACCCATAAAATATATATATATACTGTATGCATCTTTTACAATAGACAAGCAGAATCCCACTCACAACAATCCATGTGATTTATAAATGCAAAACGTGGTACCTTCAGTAGCCGCTGGTGTCAGAAAGAAAAGACAGAAAAATAAACCCAACATCTTGCTGCAGGTCTGAAGTAAAAAAGTGTGGAAGAAAAAACATTACTTCTTTTAGCAGACAAACTCTTCACTGCATCTTAAGTGTTCAATCACTTTTTAGAGACAAAGGTCCTGTTTACATTTAGCATAAAGATGCGTTTTGGTCGATCAGATCACGTTTATGATTTACACCTGCTTTTTTAATCTGTCACTTTTGACTACTTTCCTAATTTCTTTCAGAGGAGGGTCTATGGGTGAGTGTATGTATGAGCTGTTCTGATCTTTTGATCTAATACTGAGAAATAAACTTGTTCAATCTACTTATGATCACATCTTATGAGACTGTCTTTGGAAAACCACAGTTTATAAGCATATTGTAAACAAAAGACAGACATGTAAACAGTGTTAAAAACTTGTTTTTAAACACCTTACTGACCCCAAACGGTAGTGTACCTGAACAAAAAAAATGCTATTCATCTTTCACACCATGACTGTAATATCATAAACAAAAAGTAGAAGCAGTTATTGTTTTTGAATTCACATATTTGAGCTCAAATGTTTGTATTTATTGGCTAAATGAGACAAAAAGTGAGTAGTTTCAGACACGTGAATGTGTAAATACAGTAATGACTTTGACACATAATATGCTAAGTATTGTGGCAAGATATCATGAATGAATGAATGAAGGCAGAGGCAAAATTTGCATTTTTCCATGCTCTGACCTCTACTCTCTTATGTCTCATGCTGATGCATATGCAATACAATAGCAAACCATGTACACATAAATAACAACCTAACTGTCTGAACACAAATAAAATGACTGATCCTTCGGGCTGATCAGAAAATCATGGTGTAGATTTTCATTTTCACAGTTATGATTATTTTTAACCCTCAATGTGACCCTCTGTCTGAAATGATCTGTTTTTGAAGGGCATTTCCTTTAAGTCTTGTGAGTAAAGGACCACTGTTGTGATTGGCTAACATCACTACATAGGCAGTGCTGGGTAGTAACTGGTTACAAGTAATCTGGATTACATAATTAGATTCCAAAAATTAAGTACAAAATGATAATATAACAATTTAGAGTATATTACATTTTAAAATGTGGATAATCAGGTTACAGTTACTTTATGGATTACATGATTACATGTTATTCACACAATGGCAGTACATTATTAATAATTTTTTGATTCTCCCTAATTTTTCTTTTTTCAGTTTTAATTTTCCAATCCGAGAAAAAATCTGGTCCAGGATTATGAATAAGGAGAAGCTTTATAGATTGTCTTCTCTCAAAACTCAAACACTACAATATTTGAAAATCGTGGCACATCACACATTACAAGATATTATATTAAGACTATCATTATTAATCTTAATAATGTCTTAAGAACTGTCACAGAAATTATACTTTGCATAGAAAGAGATGTTACCCTCTATTTTGTTTCTCAATATAAAAATAAATGTAATAAACAAATAGAAATGAAACAGTAAATATGTAATGTAACCTTGAACATAAAAAACAGATGTTATGAGAGCATCCCCCTTCTCTCAAAAAATCAAACACTATTAAGTTTCTCTCTCTATATCAGCCCTAAACACAGAAAAAACTGATAGTTTCTCTCTCTATAACTCCCCAGAAAAAAATCTAACTGTAAATGTAGTAAACATAGTAATCAATAGACATTTTGTGTTAATATTTACCAAACAAAATGCTGCAAATCTAGCCATTGTTGCTGCCTGTTGCTGTTCTTTCAGAACTATTGGGAGCTTCTTCAATCATGTGACCACATGGCAGCGAGATCAAAGTTTTCCAACAGCTCTGCTCTGAAGGCAGTTATATGCAGATATATTTGCACGTGTGATGTCACAAATCCCACAATATTCAAATGAGTTGTTTTTGGAGCTTGGTTAAATAAATGTTATGCTTTGTTTTTACCTAACCTCTTATGCACATTTTGTTGTTGTTGTTGTTGTTTGGGGAAAATACATAATATCAAGGTACTTTTTTGTACAAAACATTAACTGTTACAAAAGTGAAGTTTAGCCAATTACGTAACAGAAAAATCTGTAATGATGGGTCTTCTGAACTAGCTGAAGTGGATTTATTTATTTATATACAGAGCACAGACACAGAAGTTGTAATGCTGAGAAAAAAATACAAATAAATTGTTAGCCCTTACAGCTTGGCAAGTCATTAAAACAAATGAACAGATTACAGACTCTGACACAACTGTGTGACGTTACACCTGATCAGAATTAGTAAGTTTGAGCCATCACCACATTACCAGTAATCTCATATTTGATGGTGTTTCAGTCCAACATGTTTCCCTTCTGCACATACGGTTCCTGGTTTGAATACACTGCCTTAATCTGACAGCCAGAGAGAACATAGTCCAACATTTGCACATCTGTAATTTCTCCTACAAAACTCTGGTCTGCATCAAAGGTGCTCACATATGTATCAGGGTCCTGACCGAGCAGGACTGTGCCACCTGGACGGATTGAGAGACCTTTTCTATAGATCTGGAACACACTGCGACGTCCATCCACCCAGAAGGCAGTGAGACCAGTCGCAGAGTCCCAGGTGACGCACAGGTGGGTCTGGAAGATGGAGAGAGGAGGCAGACGGAAAAGTGCTCCATTGTTACTAGACTGAATATATAATGACAAACGACCGTCTGTCCATTTTCACACATTAATTTCATCAACCTCGGGCGTACGGTAGGTAAAGAGAATGATCTGCCTCGCGCCTTGGAGCTCCGTCGTGACACGCATGCAGAGAGTTGAAAGACTCAGCGGCTTTTTAGGAGTGAGTTTAACAAAGCTGGAATCAGTCTTGTTTGGATACACAAGCATTTTACCATCGAGACCCACTGCAAGACAAAACTAAAATAAACCATTACAAAATATAAATCCATCTTTTACAACAGATAAGCAAAATCCTGCTCACAAAAATCTGTTAATAAAAAATGTGGTACCTTCAGTAGCTGCTGGGGTCAGAGACAGCAGACAGAAAAATATAACCACTGGCATCAACATCATGCTGCAGGTCTGAAGGAAAGAGGGCAAAAGAAAATCCATTACGTCTTGTAGCGGACAAATTCTTCAGCACTTCATTGATTTTAATATTAAAATTACAAATTATAAATTACAACAGTTCATTACTCCTAAATGTGTTCAGTCAATTTTTAGAGACTTAGGTTCATGCTAAGAATACTTACAATGATCAGCAGGTCTTGTATGAGAAAAGATCACTTTGGTTTAGTTGTCTCCCCAGATGGTTGCTCTTTTAAGTTTCACCTGTTAAAGGGAAGTTGGCATTGTAATGTCATTCTGAGTTCCCCAATAAATCAAAGTTCAGGAACTCAAACAAAGCAGATGCCATGCAACTAAACAGTAAATCTCAATAATCTGGAGAGAGGATGAGAGGATCTCAAAGATCAAACTTCCAAAGGACCCCCCCCCCCTTTCCTCCCACTGATTTAGCAAGTTGTGTGGGAAAAAACTGAGAGAAAAGTAAACTACACTTTTTGTCAAGAGCAAGCAGTAGGCAGCTGACTTACAGGTTCTAGTCAACCTACACCCTCTGACTAAAATCAGACTGGAGAGTTTGTAATCGTGAGATCCACGTACTGCCGACATGAGACTCAAATGCGACATTGGGTCCCTGATGAACGAATAATTGAAAGTATTGGATATTCAAAATAATCAAATATCTAAATTAATGCATAACTATTATTTATGATCAGTTCTTAATTAACAAAACAGTCTAAATTAAATGATCACTTGAGAATTGGAGTCAGATTAAACATGGAGCTAGAATCAAATTGAAATTGAATCCTAATAAATTAAGTGAACCTTGCAGAAGTCGTTGGGCCAATGGTTGGTCATTATAGCATGTCCTATAGTGACATTGCATGCAGTTTTGTAGTTACTGAATGCCGTTTGTAGTTCGCAGTTAAGGGTTAATTTAATGAGAGACTATATTAATCATGTGTACTTATATTTATACTATAAAATAACACCACAGGATTGCAAAAAAGCTAGAAGGTCATTTACTGTAAATGATGAAAAAAAAACAGGAAATAGCATTTCACTTTCATTGTATATTGACACAAATTTGAACCTAAAATCTATGATGTTTTTGACCTTTTAATCATATGTAGCAAATTATCTCAAAGAGGGAAATATTAATAATTACTCATAACTTGTTATAGTTCATTATTAATATTTATATCAGCTTTAGGATTAACTGTAGCAGAATTAATTTTACAATCGACTGATCTGTTCAACCACTGAACTGATAGTACAATCTTTTATCAACTCAAAGGTTATTCTCCTGGCCAAGAAGGATAGCTTTCTCACTGTTAATACTAAACAGCACATGAGCATGTAACAAAATCAAATGTATAAGTGACCTTAATTCATGAGCAGTGAACACAGACAATCAAGAGTGTAGATGAAACACAGTAAAAAAATAAAAGTTGACTTAACTTAAAATTTCAAGGCAACTTGCTGCACAGCTTTTTTGAGTTCACTCAACCCAAGTCACTGAGTAAAGTCACATGTCTCTTTTTTGTTCAGCTAACACAGTTTTGTTAGTCAAAAAGACTTGTAATGCTTTTCCAATGTGTCTCAAATTACGTTCTGTGAACTTTTTTACTTGTTTACAAATGACAAACATTAATGGATAGGTTGGTCTAATAAGTAGACATCATTGTCTTTGTTTGTAAAACAACTTACAAAACTGACAAAAATGATTGAACATACTCTAGCCCTCAAAACAAGACACACTAACCTCAAGAACGGTGGCAATCAACAAATGTTAAAAAGATGAGCCCTTTACATCACAGTACAACAAATAACTAACTAATGATAAAACAACAACAAAAAAGTTTAAATGAAATCAGCAAACAGCAAAACAATAATCCTATAACAGTAACTGCATAATTTATTCATGCTGCAATGCATGCTGGGAACTCACAAAGCCTTACCATTTCAACAACATGAAATTCTTTGTTCAGACAACTGCGTTTGACTAGTTGGGACAACATTTGGGGTAATTTTGTTGGTCTGACAAGGGTTTTTATGTAGGTTCAAGAAAATAGCATTTTTTAGTATATGAGACTCAAAAGGTTTCGTAAACTGGAAAATGTGCAGTTGCATTTTTTACAGTGAATGTTTAATAAATGGGACTAGGTATAACACGGCTAAACTAAGCATATATGTAGGATTAAAAAAAGGTAAAGTTGAGTGAGAGAGAGTTCTTTATTCATGCAATGGTCAATGCTTTGGCAATACTGTGCAAGTCATGCCAACTTGAACTGAACTGAGAGAGAGAGACAGAATGGCAAGCTTTACACATTCCTAACCCTAGGAGCCAGCAAGGAACCAAAATCAACTTTTAAAAATGGGTTAAACTTACAGTGCATCTAACTGTTACTAGGTTACTTGCATTGGTTTTAATGTGGAATGAGTGTCCGAAAAGTCGGGAACGTACGGTGACCGAGAGAGCTCAATGCGCTGCAACTTCAGAAAACACGTGCAAATAGAGAAAGCACCAGCAAATCAAGAAAACATCTTCATCAGTTTGACAGCACATGTGCTGCAAATGCTCACAACCAAATAAAGAATTTTATTTGCAGCGCGTTTCTTTATTTGGTTGTGTTGTGAGCATTTGCAGCGCGTGTGTTGTCAAATTGATGAAGTTGTTTTCTTAATTTGCAGGTGTTTTTTCTATTTGTAGCACATTTAACGCTCTCAGCCACCGTAGGAAAGGCCGAGTTCAACATGGCATGCTGGCGTTGTCCCTTGCGGGTCTTCCAGGAGGAGTTGGTTGAATTACCCGTTGAATTCAAATGAAGTTCATTCGTAAGTGCCAGAATGGTCAGAAGGCATGTGTCTCAAAGAGAAGACTCAGCATGGAGAGTTTTGGTAGGGATCTTTTGATGGTGCCCCAATCTCACCCATCTTTGGTGGAATGGCCAATGGCATGAATTTTGAGCGGGATAAATTTTTCTTTGTCTCCATTTACAGGCCGTTTGCATGTTTATTGCTGGTCTGGAGAATGGGTGCAGTTTTACCCAAAGTATAGTAAAAATAGTATGATGCATTTCATAATCACACAGTGCAGATAGTTTTGATCAAGAAAGAACAGAAAGAACTGGCTAGAAGATTTTAGAGCACCTGGATATAAGCATTTAGAGTTTAATTAATACCAATAAAGATTTGTACTAATATATGGACAGACTTGAATGCATCACTCTGTGTGGGAGTGGGCAGTCCCTGCGGAGCGCCAATTCACTGATTGGTGGATATTTCTCTGCAGGATTAGTGCAGTTCTTCACCAGGAATTGTGTTAGACTTTTTGGTAACACTTTACGGTAAGGGTACATGAATTACCATGAATTCATGCATAAATTCATGCATGAATTATGCCTTACTTCATCCATTAATATCTCAAGAATTATCAGGAACTAACATGAGTTCAAAGTCTTTCATTCATGACTTCATGGATGAACTACACCTTAATTAAGACATTAACTAAGATGGGTACATCATCATGATTTATGATTTATTACGCATGATCATGATGTTTTCTTTGTTCACAAAAAAATAAGAAAGAATGAAAGAAAAGGTTTTTACTATCCACTTTGGATAAATCTATTCTTATGGTACATTGTTACAATTTGTGCATAAAAATAGCATTATTTTGTGCAGGTAAGACAACTTGAATTATAAAAGGAATATACAAAAATCCATGCATGCATACAGGCTAGAACAGTTTATCAATTATTGTGAGAACTAATGTTTTTCATTAATTATGATCCGAGTTATCAAGCATGTTCATATATTCTTCATAATAGCCTGCAGGTAAGGACAGACCCCAACACTGGCCAATCGCAGCACATAGCATGTGAATTCTGTTGACATCAAAATACTGTAGTCATCATTAACTAATCATTAGTTTCTCATGACTTCATCATGTGTGTGGCCCCTCAACTAAAGTGGTGACTAAAGTGGTACTGAATACCAGTTTGTTATTAATGATGGCATAACTGTGAAATGACATGAATATGAACATGAATGTTTAAGCTTTAGCACACAATGTACACAAAACACAAAAGGACTTTGATCTTAACTTTCTACTTTATTCTTAAACAGTATAACCCAGTTAAATCAACAGCAATGCCTGGGAAGAGAAGGAATTCAGTACCATGAACTTGCAAAGAGCTCTCTTGATAATTCGTATTTTACGTAAAAT
Organism: Aspiorhynchus laticeps; assembly: GCA_023376895.1. NCBI lineage: Eukaryota > Metazoa > Chordata > Actinopteri > Cypriniformes > Cyprinidae > Aspiorhynchus > Aspiorhynchus laticeps. The sequence goes on from CM041807.1 coordinate 36,020,620, forward strand.
GTGGTTCTACAAAACGTACATTTAGGGGAGAGTGGGGACGGTTGCAACACTTTTTGCATTTCCTTTAGTTTTTCAGAGACCGTTTGCATTAGAAAGCCAGAATTTTAATACAATAAAGCCACATCAGTCGGCTACTCACCCATATTGCTGTAACACGTGCACATATGATTATATACACACAATTTATACTTGAATAGACAAAGTCAAATGTTGCAACTGACCCCACAACAGGGACGGTTGCAACAGTCCACAGGGGCAGTTGCAACATTCATTAAAATGTAATTAAAACCATTCTTAAATATCATTTTGCAGTTTCTTTATTTTATTTGTGCATAGACATGGTCTTTAATAAGTTAAATTGGCTGTATAAAAACAAAGAATAGTAAATGAAAAAAAAATTCAAGTAACAAGTAACAACCTCGTCTTGGTTAATTATTACAATACATTTGAACTAAAACATATTAATTTAATCAGAATCAAGACACTAAAATTGAATAATAGCCTACTTCTGTTAACATCTGTGAAAGGTTCCTGAACTAAGGCCAGTTGCATGAACTTAGTCACTGTCTTAAGAACTAGTTTGACCAACTAGCAGCTAACCAAGTGTATCAATGTTGTGGTAAGGGACAGCACGTTGGGACGGTTGCAACAACATGTTGCAACTGTCCCTACACTGACAGCTGTGATGAAAATTGGAATAATAGCTTGACACAATATCATTGACACATGCTAGCTATACCTATTAGAAGCTAAGAAAACACAGATACGAATCATACGTTTTTACAATGCTTCACGCAAACAACTTAGACAGTATGACAAAAAAATCTGATGATTAAAAAAATACTTTTTTACCATGAAAATTTTTTTTTGTAAAAGGAATGGTCACATGTGCCTGATTTCATATCCAGGAAGGATGGGGGCTGTTTTAGCATGTGCAGTATGAATATCATCACTGTAGCTCATTCTTGATTGAAGAAATAAGCCATGTTGCAACTGTCCCCACTCTCCCCCTTACATTTTCACAGGCACTAAAAGGTACAATACTGACGTATTTACAGCATCTAAACAAACCAATGCTTATGTATTTTCAGCATTTAAACGTACAATACTGACACGTTGAAGACACCTAAAAAATGAATCCTTATGAATATCGAAATTGCCGTATTAATTTTATTATTATTGTACTCAGTTGTCATATTAATGGCTTTATGCTTTCAATTGCATTATTAAATTGTTTAATCGTTTACTTAATATTAATGATAAAAAAAAAAAATTCTGTGATTTCTGCTGCCACTCGTTTCGAAGAATAGGACTACATAATGTTAAACAAGACACTCTGAACCCTTAAAATGAATAAAATCACTGCAATCGAAAACCATTACTTATCATGTAATATTTACTTTGCTTTCCGCGGGACACAAAAGGCGTTTTGTCCGACATGCTTTGACTGAACATAGAACCATAAAATACACCAAAAACGCTACATAATTACAAAAGGAATCATTTTTGTTTGTGCGCTGCAATCCAATCCTCAAATCCAAGCCTTTATTTGGCGATCTTCATCTCCATCCCGAGCAAAGAGCGATCGACCGCTAGCTGCAAACTAGCTCGCGCTGACTGATGCACTCCAAATTCAAATATTGCCCCTTCAAGAAACGCCAGGTTTTACGGCAGGATAATCGATCGCTCATTGGCTCTTGCCTGCGTCGTCACAGATTGCGACATGCTGTTTCTGGTGAGGTGTGTTTGAATGATGCACCTGCGCCTTTGGGATAATAATTTGGATAATATTTTTAGTGATTAGCAACAAATTCTGCTCTTCACCTCATACAGACCTACTGTATTCTGCCAGAGAGGACTGCGACTGCAGCGCATCGTCATTTGGATTACTTTTGGTTCTGCTTTTGACATTTTTGCAATAAATAAATGATTGTAATTGCACTTATCTGTCTGTCATGTTTTTCTTATACTGTACAGAGATAGTTATGGTTAGTTTTAGAGGTAGCATTAGGATTAGAGACTATAAAACATATTTTCATGCTATATTGTTACTAAAATGGTCATTTTCCCAATAGGGTCTGGCTGCAGCCATACTGGGCGAGTGGAGCTCCACTCAAGAGCGGAAATACATCACCTCCACTCGCTACGCGTCCGCCATGTTGGTCCGGGTAAGACTGCCTTAAAGGCAAATGGAGGAGCTGTGTTTTTTTCTGGATAACAACACTTTAACGTTTACATTTATGAGCCGATTTCAGTGGTTTGTGATCTACATGGAATTAAAAATAACTCTGTCTCCAGTTATTTAGTTAGGCTTGGAAAATAATTCATTTTTGTTAGAAATTGTGAAAGCTTACACTTGTCACACTTGTTGATTTGGCAATTTTTTTTCTGGTAACAATTCTAATATTAATTTAGTATAACTGATATGTACATGTAATATAATCTAATGTACATTAAATGAAATGATGTTTTTTCTTTGTGGAAATTGCTTTCTCTGTCTTCAACCCCAACATTTTCGCTTTTCTTGTGCCAGGTCAGAACACAGCTCATTCCCATTGAAATACTGGAAACAAATCAAAATAATACATCTTTAAGTACTTATAATCGACCATCACTGATAAAATGGAATAAAATCAGTAAATACAAATCAAAAATTGACACACTGGTAGTCTGTTTTCAATATTTTCATAGCAGGAGACAGATATAAACTCCACACCAAACAATAAGAAATGTAACTGATAATCCTTCATGGATACAGTGTGGTAAAACATTATGCACTGACACAGTGCAGTGTAGTAGAGTAAAAATATAGTAAAAGTTATATGTGATGTTAGTATATGTAGTACAAATTGTACTAGCTGCCAGGATTCTGACTAGAACCAGAAAATCTGAGCATATCACACCAGTCCTCAGGTCCTTACACTGGCTTCCAGTTACATTTAGGATTGATTTTAAAGTACTTTTACTCGTTTATAAGTCACTCAATGGTCTAGGACCTAAATACATTGCAGATATGCTCACTGAATATAAACCTAACAGACCACTCAGATCAGTTAGAAATACCAAGGGTTCACACAAAACAAGGGGAGTCCTCTTTTAGCTATTATGCCGCCCGCAGCTGGAACCAGCTTCCAGAAGAGATCAGATGTGCTAAAACATTAGCCACATTTAAATCCAGACTCAAAACTCATCTATTTAGCTGTGCATTTGTTGAATGAGCACTGTGCTACGTCCGAACTGACTGCATTGTATTTTATGTATAATCCTTTTCTATTTAACTGTTTTAAATTTCATTTTAAATCAATTTCTATATCATTTTAAAATTCCTTGTTTTATTATTTTTAATTCCTTGTTTTTATTGCTGTGAATGATTATTTCACTTTCTTTTATGTAAAGCACTTTGAATTACCACTGTGTATGAAATGTGCTATATAAATAAACTTGCCTAGAGTGATAATAAAATAGTGAGTACAACAGTACAATAACATAATAATACATTTATAATAGGTTTAGAACAGGTTTTAGTTGCATTCCCTGAGAATAGAGTGTTTTAGTTGTGATGTCAAAACCTGACTAATACTGTAAACACTAGTTCTCTGCTGGTTCCCTCAAGGTTTTCCAATAGGTTTTTATAATCAGAATCAGAATTAGCTTTATTGCCAGGTATCTTTACACATACGAGGAATTTGTTTTGGTGGTAGAAGCTCCACAGTGCAACAGAATGAATGTGACAAGACAAGACACAGATAATACAAATAATAATATACAAAATAGACAATGTAAAAATAGCACAAACACAGTATACAAAATAGACAATTTAGTATGTACAGGTATGTTAGGTGCAAATTTGAAATGTAATAAGTTTGTGTGTTAAATAAATGTATGATAGTGTTGTGTGTTTCATGTTTATTTTTAAGTGTTCAACAATAAACATGAAATATGAATGTGAAATTATAATGGGTTTTTACAAAAAAATAATAAAATAAGGTCTGGGATAAACATAACTTGACAATACTTTTACTCTAAAATGCAAATTACACACACCCATGCTAAAAATGCACATTTTCAAGCAGTTAACAAAAATAAACAAATGCTCCTATCTTGGTCATTAATAGCCTATTTAAGCATAATTTTTCTCTGCATCGCTATTTCATATTAAATAAAAGAAAAATTCTATACAAACACAAATCTCTCTTTTTTAAGAACTGGTTTGACAACAATATTAAATTGTTTAGTCAGTTATAAAACAAAGAAGGAACACTCTTATGAATTCCTTTCTCTTTTTAAAATACCAATTCCTCAAAGAGAGTTCTCAATTGTTATTGGTTAAATCCCTTCAGGTACTCACATGTTAGGTATTGATAAAGACCATTCTCCCAATTCAGCGTCTCTTGATGTTACTAATGTTTTTTTACGTTGGTTAAATGTGTTTTTCATGAAGTAATAATAAAGCTATTCGTACTACTTTTCAAAGAGAAATTGTTACTGTACCTTATGTTTTGTCTCATTGGAAGTTTATTAAATGGAAAATTGATTTGCTGGAGAAAAGTGTGGTTGTGACCGCAGAAATATCATTGTAGAAATAAGATTAAAGAAGTTTCTTATAAGCTCATTCACAGATTTGAGCAAATCTTTATTTACAAATTTTAATGTAAATTGTATTTTCTGCAATGAATATGAGGAAACTGCACTTCTTTTGGCACTGTACATATTCAGTTACACTGTGGTGTAAAGTTCAAAATTTTATAAATGAAAGTATTCAGTGTTTAAGACCTTTTTCACTCCTATGGGAAAATGTACTCTTTTACTTCTTTCCAAGAGGAGCAGTATTTTTTACTTAATTTATTTACATATACTGTGATCCAAATTGAATCTATAATAAGAATCTAATCTAAATCTAATAAGAAACCCAATTTATGGATTTGTTGGCTGAACTATATATACATATACATATATATTGACAGTATCAGAGACTCTTTGAATAAGAAAGCTGTAAGAACTTTGAAAGCTTGTGAACTTTATTTATTTGATTTTGATATGTATGCTTGTATGTATATGTATCTTGTGTCTTTGAACTTTTATACTTACCTCCCCCTGGCAACTCCTATTTGTTGTAATTTATTTTTATGTTGTAACATCTTTTTTGATGTTATTTCTTTATAAAATATTGTATGTTATTGTTCTTTGAAAAAAGAAAAAGAAAAAAAAAAAAGCCCAAAACAGCCCAATTGCGTTTCGAGAGGGGTCCTCCAGTAAAATCCCGCTCCTGGTGTGTAAAATGCATGTTTTTTGGAGAGGTTTCCCTGGTAAAATTCGCATTGCAGGGGCTAAATATCACGTTATTGGGTTCGCTTCAACCCGTGGACATGAAAAATGAATTTTAAAGTACCTCAATTCCGAGGGAAAACCGCGGACTTGGCAACACTAAGTGGAGGTGACGTACTTCCTGTTCGAGAGTGGAGCTCCACTTGCCCATGGTCTGCAGCCAGACCCATCTCCATTTTCCTGCATATTTCTGTCAATTACATTTAATATATTTTTATATTCACTATAAAATGGGTAGGTTTAGGTTTGGGGGGAGGGGTCTAAACCTCTAAATAGCTTATTGCTAAAATGATAAAAAATTATACAAATATCTTAATGACATAAAAGATACGTAAATATTTTACATTTTTGGCTAAAAATATGTAGTGATTTGTACATATTTGAAAACACTTTACAAAACCAAAAAGCTGTTAAAGGATTTACAAATGAAAAGAAAAGAGAAGAAAAAAGGTTTTACAAACAGCTTGTTCTTTTTTAAGGTAAGGAGACACCTTTTTAAAAGGAACAAGCCAAGGTACTGGTGTAGACTCCTCGTGAAATAATTAATGCTGAACAAAAATAAACTAAAGCCCATAAATGACACAAACACATGGAAGTGCATATACAAACTTGTTAATTCTTGTAAATATCTAGTAAGGATCTACCATCTTTTTTTAAAGATAGCTGAAGCTGTAGACTCCTGCAACTAACACACTGGTTTTCAGTATTTCAAAGGACTAAGTCACCACTTTAGTTGAGGGGCCACACACATGATGAAGTCATGAGAAACTAATGATTAGTTAATGATGACTACTGTATTTGGATGTCAACAGAATTCACATGCTATGTGCTGTGATTGGCCAGTGTTGGGGTCTGTCCATTTACCTGCAGGCTACCTATATGAACATGCTTGATAACTAGTTAAAAAAACAGTTCTCACATTAATTGATAGACTGTTCTAGTCTGTATGCATGCATGAGGTAATGTGGATTTTTGTAAATTCATTTAGTAATTCAAGTAGTTTTACCTGCACAAAATAATGCTATTATTTTTTATGCACAAATTCATGACGATTCATGTACCATAAGCATAGATTTATTCAAAGTAGATAGTAAAGACCTTTTTCTTTCTTTCTTTCTCTTTCTTTCTTTCTTTCTTTCTGTCTTTCTTGTGAACAAAGGAAACATCATGATCATGCGTAATAAATCATGATGATGTACCCATCTTAGTTAATGTCTTAATTAAGGTGTAGTTCATCCATGAAGTCATAAATGAAAGACTTTGAACTCATGTTAGTTCCTGATAATTCATGAGATATTAATGCATGAAGTAATGCATAATTCACACATTCATTTATGCATGAATTCATGGTAATTCGTGTACCCTTACCGTAAAGTGTTAATGACTTTTTTTTAAGTAATATAGACCGATGGCTTCAACAGAAGTATACATCACTGATAAATAACATCAGAGCTCATAATAGATCTGTCTTTACAGGCTAGACTTAAAAATCAATTCCTCTATGAAGTAATCAAATGGGAGTTTCACTTCAAACTGCTTTTTCTGTGAAGTAAACTTTGGGGGGAAAATTATATAATACTTTTTGTGAGAAAACAGTTACTAGACTGAAGTTAAGTGATTTAGAACATTTTTAAAACAACTATTTTTCAAATTATGCACAGACACTGCAGTTGTAATGCTGAGAAAAATTTATTTGTTATCCCTTACAGCTTTGCAAGTCATTAAAACAGATGAACAGATTATAGAGATTGACACAACTGTGTGATGTTACACCTGATCAGAATCAGCTATCTTGCACCACTAGCACATTTCCAGTAATCTCATATTCGATGGTGCTCCAGTTCAACACATTTCCATACACATTTCTCCTCGTATATGTTTCCTTGTTTGAATACACTGCCTTAATCTGACAGCCAGAGAGAACATAGTCCCACATTTGCACATCTGTAATTTCTCCTACAAAACTCTGCTCTGCATCAAAGGCGCTCAAATATTTATCAGCGTCTTGACCAAGCAGGACGGTGCCACCAGGACGGATTGAGAGACCTTTTCTGTACATCTGGAACACACTGCGACGTCCATCCACCCAGAAGGCAGTGAGACCAGTCTCAGATTCCCAGGTGACGCACAGGTGGGTCTGGAAGGTAGAGAGAGGAGGCAGATGGAAAAATGCTGCATCACCACTTGACTGAATACGCAAGGCCACGCGACCGTCTTTCTCTCTCCACACGTTGAGTTCATCAACCTCAGTCGTACGGTAGGTGAAGAGAATGATCTGCCTTGCGCCTTGGAGCTCCGTCGCGACACGCATGCAGAGAGTAAATGCTGAAAGACTCAGTGGCTTTTCAGGAGTGAGTTTAACAAAGCTGGTAGCAGTCTTGGTTGGAAACAGAAGCATTTTACCATCGAGACCCACTGCAAGACAAAACCAATATAAACCATAAAAAAATATATAAATCCATCTTTTACAATAGAGAACCAAAATCCTGCTCACACAAAAACAAACTATGTAATCTATTAATTAAAAAAATGTGGTACCTTCAGTAGCTGCTGGGGTCAGAGACAGCAGACAGAAAAATATA